>JAINUG010000658.1:0-91409 GCA_029706075.1 Aldrovandia affinis | reverse complement strand
CACTCATCAGGAATACCGTTGCCATACTTGGTCTGCAACAATGTTTAGTAGGTGGTATATGTCAAAGTAACATCCACGCATGAATGCAGGACCAAGGTTTCCCATTAGAACATTGCCCAGAGCATCATGCTGCCACTGCTCTTGCCTTCTTCCCATAGTGCATCCTTGTGCCATCTCTTCCCAGGTAAACAGCCGCACACGCACCTGGCCATCCACATGATGTAAAAGAAAACGTGATCCATCAGACCAGATTCATCTTCCATTGCTCCATGGTCAGTTCTGACGCTCACGTGCCCATTGTAGGTGCTTTCGGCGGTGGACAGGGTCAGCATGGGCACTCTGACCAGTCTGTGGCTACACAGCCCCATATGCAGCAAGCTGCGATGCACTGTGTGTTCTGACACCTTTTCTATCATAGCCAGCATGAACTTTTTCAGCAATTTTGTGCCACAGAAGCTCTTCTGGGATCGGACCAGATGGGCTAGCCTTGGCTCCCCACGCGCATCAATGAGCCTTGGGCGCCCATGACCCTGTCGCCCAGTTCACGGTTGTCCTTCCTTGGACCACTTTTGCAGGTACTAACCACTGCATATGGGAACACCCCCAAGACCTGCCGTTTTGGAGATGCTCTGACCCAGTCATCTAGCCATCACAATTTTGGCCCTTGTCAAAGTCGCTCCAGATCCTTACGCTTGCCCATTTTTCCTGCTTCCAACACATCAACTTCAAGAACTGACTGTTCACTTGCTGCTTAATATATCCCACCCCTTGACAGGTGCCATTGTAACGAGATGATCAATGTTATTCACTTCACCTGTCAGTGGTTTTAATGTTATGGCTGATCGGTGTATTATATATATATACACATACAGCTATGGAAAAAATTAAGAGACCACTGCAAAAATGATCAGTTTCTCTGGTTTTTTATTTATAGGTATGTGTTTGAGTAAAAATGAACATTTTAGTTTTATTGTATAAACTACTGACAACATTTCTCAAAATTCCAAAAAAAAATATTGTCGTTTAGAGCATTTATTTGCAGAAAATGACTACTGGTCAAAATAACAAAAAAAGATGGTGTTTTCAGACCTTTAATAATGCAAAGAAAACAAGTTTATATTCATTTTTAAACAATACAATACCAATGTTTTAACTTAGGAAGAGTTCAGAAATTAATATTTAGTGGAATAACCCTGATTTGCAATCACAGCTTTCATGCGTCTTGGCATGCTCTCCACCAGTCTTTCATTGCTGTTGGGTGACTTTATGCCACTCTTGGCGAAAAATTCAAGCAGCTCAGCTTTGTTTGATGGCTTGTGACCATCCATCTTCCTCTTGATCACATTCCATAGGTTTTCAATGGGGTTCCAGGTCTGGAGATTAGGCTGGCCATGACAGGTCTTGATCTGGTCTCCATCCACACCTTGATTGACCTGGCTGTGTGGCATGGAGCACTGTCCTGCTGGAAAAAAAAATTGCCAGAGCAGAGAGAAGCTTTTCTTCCAGGATAACCTTGGGGAATTCATCGTCCAGAGACAAATCTGATTCCAGCCTTGAAGCACCCCAGATCATCACCGATCCTCACCAAATTTCACAGTGGGTGCGAGACAGCTTGTGAGCCTCTCCAGGTCTCCGTCTAACCATTAGACGACCAGGTGTTAGGCAAAGCTTCTCATGAAGATGACCTTACACCAGATTTGCTTTTGCAAACCTCAGCCTGATGAAGGGCTTTTTTCTAGCTTTGCATGATTTCAGCCCTGCCCCTAGGAGCCTGTTTCAAACCGTCCTCCGGTGTACTTCACCCCAGCTGCCGTTTGCCATTCTTTTTGTAGGTCACTTGATGTCATCTTACGGTTGTTGAGTGACATTCAAATGAGTTAGTCATCCCGATCAGTAGAGAGAGTCGTTAGAGAACACCTGGGGCGGACAGCCATGCCACCCCCTAGTGGCACTCCGGCCAGAGCCGACTCTGGTGCGGCTGGTAGAATCGAAGCATGTACATATTTTAACTAAATTAAGCAATGTATTTTGAGGTGCGATGATACGTGACCTTGAGTGGACAGATGCTAGCTGAGAAATTTATGTTCCTGAGAAACTATCTGATGTACTCCTGCACATCATAGTTCATTAGGTACAACATGTTGACAAGCAAAACGTTCAGAATTAACCCCTTCGCTGTCACCCCTTATTTTGCATTCAGGCATATTTGGACATACCCAATATAACAGTTCATAGCTTAAGAACTGTGATGGCCACATGCCTAAATTTGGTATCATTTGAAAGGAAACTCATTGTAGTTTGTGGTGTAGTTGTAGTTGTATAGTACTGTTTGAAAAGCAATAATGGAGATGTCATGATAAGCCTGTGGATTTTGTGCATGCCTTGTGCAAAGACAGACTTCTAGTCCAAAGGGCTCATGAACTAGAGGCCGTTTAGTGAGTGAGTCACCGGTGGTCACCAAGTGTCCTAAAACCTATCCAAGATGGCCAAATTGGCCCAATGATTTCTATTCACTTCTGTGACACTGAAAAACATTTTGAAATGTTTTTATGACTATAAAAACCTGTTTATATATATCACCCCACCATTATGGATCGTTATTTTGCTCACAAAACAGATACTAATGTGATTGCTTAAAGTGTCTCCTAATGTCTCTAAGTGGCACAAATCACTTCTGTGACATTGAGAATCACAGTACAACATGTTGTTGCCTATGAACCACGCACACCAAAGTCAAACCAAAGAATTGGATATAAACAACAGAAATTGTTTTTTTCTACTGGTAAAAAAGTCAACAACAGGCATTGTGATTATTTGACCTATAATTAGACTTTTCAAATAAATTAATAAATTAATAAAACTTATAAAAATATTGCACCAATATAAATAATAATTATTATAATATATATATATATAATATATAGCCAAGCCAAAATTGTACAATTTTTAATAAGCCAAAAAAAACAAACAATAACTTATACAAACAAACAAACAATTCATTAAACAAACAAACAAACAATAACTTATACAAACAAACAAAGCAGGTTATTTTGGTTGTGCTCATTAACAGGACATGAACTTGGGAGGTGTCTTCTGGTACTTCCGCCTACTAGCTGACCAGTAGCTACTCACCAGTCGGAAACGGGGTCCTGGACATTGTAATGGGTCTTTTTTGGGGCTTCTGGTATTGTAAAACCAAATAATAAATCAAAATGAACTAAGAGAAAAGTATAAAGAGTTTTCCAAAACTCTGAAGTCTCTTCAATCGCTTGACAATGTCTGCATAGCAGTGGCGATTTCTTTAAGACAACAGATAGAGAGTGCTATTTCAGTTCCATGGTATGTCACTTAGACTGAAATGTTTTGTTTAAACCAGCACTCTATTGCCTCACACGCTTGAAGTTGTCAGTGGAAGCTCAGCCCGGTCGCAGTTGTCTCTGGGTTTCTATGGACCCACTGTATGTAATGGAATAACATTTGATGGGTTTTGGCAATTCAATTGGACAATACTGACCCGCCTGGAAGCTTAGCTACCAAGCCGTACGTCCAATCAGATTTTGAGATGTCTCCATTGATCAGGGATCTGTCTGTGGCTCCATCCAATAGCTACAATATTTGCGGCTTAACTGACACTTAATCGTTATTTAATGGAGAACGTGCGGTGTGATGTAGATGGCCTGGTGCCAGGCAGGTGACAGTTTGGGGTTAAATCTTCTCTGACATAGTTTTCTATGAATTTAAGTGGAGTCACACTACACAAATTCATTTAGCACTTACACTGTGTGGTTTATAATGAATGAATGGCAGGTTTTAGGATTTCCCATTAATACAAAAAAATCTCTTAATTTGGAATGAATATGTTACCATTATTTTGAGGGTGTCAAGCCTTGGTTCCATATCATGGCCATGTCATATCCATATATTTTATGGTATATGTTCCACCATTGGACTAATGATGTAAAGTATTATTACTGCTACACCAATTGTGTAACGTTCTTTTACAGAGGGAAGCCCACTATTGGAATTAGAACTGAATTGACGGAATTAACCTACAGTAAAAAGCACACACATGATTTATCGTGATGTCATTTTTAAATTGAGAGGTCATAATTGTGAAATCAACCAGGGCTTGTGACCAAGGTTGTGCAACCTCATATTGCTTGCAAAGTTGTTATTTTGGTATTTTGGTTTCTGAAATTGTGATTTGTAAAAGCTTTCATTTCCACAGGGATCCTCTTGACACATCCTTGTTTTCACCTTTTCTTTGAGAAAAGGCTCTTTCAATTCCTGTCAGTTTGACTCATCCAAGGGTGACAACAGCATAAAAAGACATGGGAGAGAGTGAGACTTCTATGTATTTGTGAAGAGTTCTTTCTGCCTCTATTCTGATTACAATTACCACTTCAAATACTTATTCCCTCTGAATTTCTTTGTCAGATATACTGTGTATTTGTAGATAAAGCCATGGTTTCCTTTCTCACTCCTGATTAAGCACATTGCTTCCAATTAAAAATGGCATCAACATCTGGGAAGGTGTGGCATCTGTGCTGAGCAAGATCTGTCAGTCCATCATGTTCATATTCGTCCTTTGAATGGATGAGCACTCCTGTGCTTCACAGCATCAGATAACCTCAGGGTCCACTGACTCTGATCATCCAGCAGTCATGAATCGGCGTCAGTGTAAGGTCTAAGATAAATGGCTGCCTGCAAGTCTGTAAGGCCTGAGTATTTTATCAACTTCCTTTCCAGAACCCCACCTTGCCAACTGGTCTTCTTCCAATAAAAAAATATATATATATATATATATGTTCCTTTAAAATCTGCACTTTCTCCAAATGTCACTCTTTTGTTGAATTACAATCTGAAATTACTTAACATATTTAATCAGACTTCTCACTTTTATTAAACATATTTTACCCTACAACCTCCAAGTAAAAAGAAATTCTCAACATTTCTGAACATGAATTTAAAAACAAAAACTAGAATTACTTTGATTGATAAGTCTACACCTCGCTTATCATACCAATTGTAAAACCAGCTCAGGGTAACCAATAATCTTCCATATCACACACCAAGCTAATTGGCCTCACTCTGTGTTCAGGTGTGATTCCGATTACTTCAGTATAAAAACAGCTGTTCCTAGAGGTTCCACTGCTGGGTTGTGCATATCAGAGGAAATAATCCACTATGAGCAACACTGAGCTTTCAAAAGAACTCCAGGATAAAGCTGTGGAAAGACACATATCAGGAAATGGGTATAGAAAGATTTCAAAGGCCTTAAATATCCCTTGGAGTATGGTCAAGACCATAAGTAAAAGTGGAAGGTGCATGGTACCACCAGGACCTTGCCTAGATCAGACATCCTTCCAAACTGGATGAGCGAACAAGAAGGAGACTGATCAGAGGGCCACCAAGAGGCCAGTGGCAATTATGAAGGAGTTACAGGAATTTATGGCAAAGAGTGTCAATGTGTGAATAAAAAGAATACGAGCTCTCCACAATTCTGTTCTGTATGGTAGGTTGGCAAGAAGACTACTCAAAAAAAGTCCACATGCAGTTCATGGCCATTTTTTCTGTGTCTGTGTAAGTGTTACATATTATTTACAATAAAATGGCACACTTTTTATTAAAAAGAGCCTACACACACACACAATAAAAGCCAACTAAGCACCATATTATCAGACAGACCCTATCCATTCAAGGGTGAAAAATTCAGAAAAAAATGTTATTCATATCAAAACCATACAGAAATCAATTATTGCAGTGATCATGGATTATTGCACAGTAGCTAAGCTAACCAAGCAGTCCTAATTTAAGGAAAGAAAAAACCTAAGTGACCGTCCATTCCCTGGCCACCCTCTCCATTTGTAATATAAATGAAACTTTTTTCCTGTCTATTTCACACTTAATCAAAATTTGAGGCACCCTTTCTCCAGTCTTGCAGTGATTTACCATGCCTGTAGAAAATATACTATTTGGGGGCTGAGTAATTCAAGTTGAAAGCCCAATTTTCCAGGAGTTACATAAAGCTTTAGAGTGGTTTCACAGAATAAAAGAATTAGTCCAGTCGCTGTGTTTTCCAGATAGACCAGTGTAGGGATTTATATTATGATTTATATTGATTAGTTTAAATTCCCTCAACTTTCTCACCAAAAATTAAACAAGTGGAATAGCCAAGGTGGCGTGAAGGACCAGTTGAGTGAAGGTTGTAATTCTGTTACCTAAACCAAGCACAATTATGACCATATTTGGTCATGTAATCCATGCACATTACACATTTCACGGAGACTAAATCCCCTCCTTCTCTCTTTACTCTTACTTTAAGTTTAGCAGGTGACAGCAGGCTTCATCAGTTGCAGAACAACTAGTAAGAAATAATGCCCATGAACAGGCCTGCCCTATTTCGGTGAATTAGATATACCGCACCAGAGTGCAAAGTAGACGTGGCGATTTGTAGTCTAACTACTTCTTGTCATTCGTGATTTGTGACGATAGCGCTGTGTGAGTTGATTAATTTTAAAAATATGTGGGTAGGGTCACCAGAATCTTATCCCTTTGCAAAGTTATCGCCATAGCAAATTGGTACTTCTCTCGACATTGTTTTACTGCCGCGTATGAGCTGCCAAAGAGAGAGCTAGGAGATGCGAGTAGGCGCATTATTCATTTAGTTATTTCTTTGTCTCTTTCCTTGTTTGTAGGCTTAACTTGAAACAATGTTTGTTTTGCCCATCTCATCGTAATGTTAAACGAAAGCAATAAATAACAACCAGCACCGTAGCTAGGCCCGTTTAATTTATGCTCGGCCGCGCAGTGTGCCTACATGCGTCACCCTGAGTAAAACACAACCACCCCGACATTATCGAGGCGATTCCAAATTCGACATAAACATTACGATCAGATGGTGTTAACTAACCAGCGGTCTACGTGCAGGACCAGGAATTGCGCATAGAAAGCCAGTTTTCGTTGGCGCCGTTCGCGTAGAAAAAGTAATAGCCAATTTCCATGATGGACAAGACCGGAAGAAACTGCAGAAGAAATGGTCGATACGTCGCGTACCGTTAAAACTCAGGTATCGGCCACGTACGCTTTCAAGATATTATCTACATTTTTCTTGCGGCGGAAATGAAAGCACATAAGAAACAATGTATACAAACATATATTTATTTAACAGGTAGCATCTGTTTAACGTAATGCAGTGCCTGCTGGCTTCATGTCCGGCGCATTGAAGAATACAGTTTTCGTGTAGCGTAGCTTAGCTTGCTTGATTACGGCTGTAGTTACCCATGGATTGACCTATTTGCTCACCGCGGGGGAAATTAAATATTCACAAAACATTCACATCTCGATTTCAGATAACCTTGCTGTTCATATGCGCATCAATAACAAATTAGTGTTTCATGCTAAGAGGTCCAGTTACATTACAACTCACATGACACCAACCAGCATATCGATCAGTTTCACATCACACCATGCTGCCCGTCCCATGTCGCCAAGAACGCCATTACCATTCGTTAGTCTCGGTGAGACGTAAATATTTCACAGTGACAGAAGAGTCGTTCGCTTCTGCGCTTAGGCATAATAAATAAGAAGACTTACAAGAATATTTGTTCCCACGCCTGGATTATTCTGCGCACTTCAGGCGGCATTGTGTCGTGACATATGCAGAAGTTGTTGCGGGAGTTAGGCGGCGTTGTTTACAGCCTGCGTTAAGCACTGCACATCTAATGCGCTCGTCATTTCCTCTCGCCTTTCTGCCACCTTTGCGATACTTCAGCTTGTTATTGTTCAACTGATTGAGATTTTCATAGAAGTTTACAGTAACTGCTTTGTTTTTAAGTCCATCTTCATACGGATAATGATTTCCAGGTAACAAGCTGTGCTCAGAAATAAATGATATGGTTCAGGAAGATTCAAGTAACTGAAAGAATGAAAGAAGAATTGACCTTGTTTTTCAAATGATATTAACAGGCTGAAGTGGTAGCTTTCATCAGATTTAAAAATTGGAGTCTGCAATATAATGCATGCATGCTAGCTACTGTCATAGTAAGTAGAGACAAAGGAATAAAATGGAGGAGACATCAACACTGGCTCTGTGTTTTTCACACAGTATGCACGAGATGTGGAAGGTGTCCGTTAGCTCAGAGGATTAAGTAAGACTTGATTGGAACATCTGTTAGAGGAAACTACAAATGCCTCAATGTAGTCACAATACCCAATGGATTAAACCTTGACAAACCGATTACGACTTGGAGTGGCATCTCCTTTTGTTTGAATACGAAATGTATGTAGAGCAGCCTGAAAGGGCTTTAATTTACATGCATTGTCTCTATTAGAACAAGCTTTTATTTAAAAGAAAATAGCTGGATTAATGAAGGTACAAATAATACGTTTTGCAGAAACGACATGAATCTTTCAGTTTGTTTATGAGTCACAATTGTCCACATTTTCACGCAGCCTGCAGCCATTGGCTGACGATTACGTTTCCCAGCGAAATAGATTTCCCCACCAGCAGAGATAACAAACAATGTCTGCGGAATGCATTGTGAGTTCCTCGTGCCTTATTTATATATCCACTTGATCTGAGATACCGCAGCACTTCCTCTTATTGTCATATGTATTTGTCGATGTATTACAAACTCCACCTTCAAACTTTTTCACTTCGATCTGCAAGCCTCGATGCCAGAAAATTAAAAATGCTTATTTTCTGCCTGATACTTCCCGAGAGATTGGCGAATTAGAATTTGGCATACCGACCATGAGATACTGTATGTGGAGACAAATTCACTGTCATTGTGATATCAGCTTGAGTGTTTGCTATTAATGAAAGAGAAGCAAATCTTAAGCCCACTGAAAATGCCGTTGCTCTTCTCTGTAACCTGCCTTCATCCGTGTTCGCCACTTCGTTGCTTATACGTGAAAGAGTAGCTTGATTTGTTACATTTTATTTAAATAATAGCCGCCGATTTTTGTTGATCGCTTAGCTAGTCAGCTGATAATTAGTTGTTAAGATCGTACCATATGAAAAGAGAAGGTTTTATGCCTAATGAAGCGAACCAATGTTAAGCCAAGCATGGGCTTGAAACAGAGTGCTTTGCATGCAAAGAAAAGTATAAGACTCCCGATTATTCGATTGGCTTGCAGTGATCGTTACAAAAACAGCATTTGAAAGATTGTTCAATAACAGTTCCTAATTTTTCTTACAGGAGGCTGAGCTGAGTTTTGGTACACGGTTAATCTGGTATGATATATCGGCTGACTCATTCACTCCATTAATTTAGGCAGATCACAGGAAACATAAAACTCATGCTTTTATTTTACTTTGTGTTGCTGCATGAAAGCACAAGAGGCGCTCGTACTCCAGTTCATATAAATGAACTTTCGGGAGCCTGATCTGAAGCCCATAGCAGTATTTGAACAGTAAGACTAAACAGGTGCCTAATAATACATAGTAGTTGGGGCCGTGATATGCCAAGTAACATTGCCTTCGAATGTAAGACAGCCGTGGGCAGCGCAGTGTTGTTGCCCCAGATATTGATGATTTTTCCTTCAGCGTGCATGTTATTTCAGTCAACACATTCTGTATAAGAATGTGCAAACACAAATAGTTCAGAGGATGCAGATAGTGTTGAACAAACCATATTTTCACCAAGACAGTTGAAATTCGACACGGCGATTCCCGTAAGTAATTGTGCTATAAGCATATTTTACTGTTTGTTACGCATGTCAGGTTCAATGTAGTTAAATTAGGTACAAGATAGAAACAGTGATACCAGACTCAGCTCAAGAAACACTGCATAGACAAGCAGACGTGCCGCAGCTGAAAAAATGGTTATTAACAGTCTTCTAATGATAGGAATGCTGGGAGCATAATCTCATGAGGTAGTGAAGGCACACAAAGCTTGGGAGAGTCAGTCCGCTTATCTGCAGCCGAATGAGATTCCCTGAATGAAAGCCCATGTTGTGAGCATAGAGCGATCTATTGACCCACCTATGACCACCAAGAGTTGGCCGAGCTAGGATGGCATGTGCTGTGCTCCTGCCCATTCAGGTTCACGCTGAGAGTGTTGGCACGTCTGCTGGGAGCTGGGATTCAGTTGTGAGCCTTCCAAATTCCTCCCAGAAATCAAGATCAAGCCTAAGTTTAGTATAACACTATTGCTACCGTAAGTGTTATCTGCATATTGCTGACATGCCTATATTGCGATTCCAGGCACACCCGATCCGAGACAGCGTTGTTAGCTGCAGCAACAGCAGAAATTGATTACCTGGCACAATGATTAGGTCTTCGGATCGACCGAGCAGGATAAAATAAGGTTAGCCCCCGCGGTGATAGGCCTGATTAGCTGCCGCGTTGCCTGTAGCATATGTATTTTGCGATTACAATTTGGAGTATTGATGCAGACAAGTGCATATGACCTACCTTGTGATATTTATCAAGGCTGGGCTCAAGGTAAAGGTAATTTATATCATCGATTTCCTCTTGCAAGTGAAGCATATGGGAAAGAAACATTACCAGTCATAATTGCTCAGACAAAAATAAGCCTTATTCACATCTTTATGATTGAAAAAACTTATGTGCACCACACTAAGGCATTTGCACTCCTCTGTGTGTGGTTATGGAATATACTCTATATATAAAAAATATAACGTTGTTATTTTTTGCCCTGGCACCTGATCTTGACTCCGATCTTGACTCAAGTGGGATAGTTTTTATAACATGAGGAAAGCAGATTTTAACTGTGGATTAGGTATGAGAGTCTCGACATGCTTATTATTGTGAGACAGGTAATGTTAGGTAATGAGTATTTTCTCATTTCTCAACAATCCCTATATCTGCACACATACTCATAATCCTAAGGCGCAGGGACTTGTTTTTATTTTTATATGTATTATTTATTAAACATTAAACTATATAAAATAAAGTGTACACATTATTATTGCCATTGTTACTTGCACACATTAAGAATTTAAGATCCTCACGAAGCGTTTCACTAACATTTTCAGCTTTGCTTGCAGGTGGAGATTCACAGTCCAGCCAGCGCGCCATCCTTTGCCATAAAACGTATATCGCCAATGCTTTTCTACGGCAGTTGGTATATAGGGTGTTGTAATAACACCATAAATAATAAATATATAAAAATTAATGTTCCCGCAATTTGTGGCAGTCTGGGCAGCATTCCTTGGCCTAACTGCTGTTCAAGATAACAGTGCCATCAGAGCAGATCATCTCATTCAGGCATAAACCTCACTCTTTTCCTTCACTTTCTCCATATTCATAGCAATACACATTTATGCTCACACTGTTAATACCATGCATGCCACCTTTTCAGAGTAATACATGAGCTAATGGAAGGAATTATAGTTGAAATTCGCGTATCTCAATAACCACAGCCTGCCAGTCGCAGTGTGCAACGTCTGTTCTTCAACATGGCAGCTATTGTGTATTTCTGTCAACAAAAAATGTTGTCTGCCTGAATTGTATAACGGTCACAAAGTAAAAATACTGAGGCTCTGAACATCCCCAGTCTGCTCTCAAAACATATCAGGGACAAATTCATACAAAATTAAGGAGACAGCAGAAGATTGTGAACTGCCAAGGCTGGTTTGAGTGCTTCATAAACATTGGACAACATTGAGAAACAATTGTGATATGATTGCTGCCAAATCACAAAACAAGTGTGAAACAGTTAATTTATGTTCAAAAAATTCAGTTGGCAGCAAAATAATTTTTGGCCAAGCATTTCAATAAGTTGGAAATATAGCAGCATTCTTGTAAAATACTTGAGTTAATTTTATGATACAGTTGAGTGGGCTGCTTGCCATGTCACTGACATTTAGCCTTCAAGTTCAAATGAATTTCATTGTAAGCCATATGCTAGAAATTCTCCTTCCTAAATAGGTATGCAATTAAGATTGTTTCACTGTTCAGTACTACCATCCTATATTTAGTTAAAAGCTGGGTTAAAACAAACAATGGTATGTTCACTGATTATATAAAATAAAAACATGCCTGACATTGATTTATTACACACATTTGCTCATTCCATTCCATAATTTGAAACACTCCACTTCTAATAATTTTTCTGCTTGTAAGAATACGGATGTTTTACAGATATAATGACATCATTGTTTAGACATATCTTCATATGTAATTGTATTAAATAATGTCATTGCATCTGCATGATAGTGATGGATATTGGATATGAGTGTGTCAAAATGTTCATCATTTAAATGTATGCTAAATCAAAGTCAGGCATGTATTTACATAATTAGTGAACATACCATTGTTTGTTTTAACCCAGCTCACTAGCCAAAATATTATGTATAGTACTGAACACTGTATACAATAATCTTAATTGCATACCTATTTTTAGGAAGGAGAATTTCTAGCATATGAAGCACAATGAAATTCTGCATTTGAACTTGAAGGCTAAATGTATCAGTGACATGGCAAGCAACTCTTAACTGTATCATAAAATTAACTCTCCAATTATTTTTAGAATGAAAGTTATGCTGCTATATTTCCAATTTATTCAAATGCTTGGCCAAAAATTATTTTGCTGCCAACTGAATTTTTTGAACATAAATTAACTGTTTCACACTCATTTTGTGATTTGGCAGCAATCATATCACAATTGTACTTCTCAATGTTGTCCAATGTTTATGAAGCACTCAAACCAGCCTTGGCAGTTCACAATCTTCTGCTGTCTCCTTAATTTTTGTATGAATTTGTCCCTGTCTTTGATATGTTTTGAGAGCAGACTGGGGATGTTCAGAGCCTCAGTGGCTTTACTTTGTGACGTTATACAATTCAGGCAGACAACATTTTTTGTTGACAGAAATACAATAGCTGCCATGTTGAAGAACAGACAATTGTTTCACTTGATCTTGTTTACCTATACATTTTGCTTTAGGCTGAGATATTAAGGATACACAGATTTCAAACTATAATTCCTTCCATTAGCTCATGTATTACTTTGAAAAGAAAATGAATAATTACATGGTATTAACAGTATTAATTAGCATAAATGTGTATTGTATGAATATGGAAAGTGGAAAAGTGGGTTTATGGGTCACCCTGGATGGGATGGTCTGCTCTGATAACTTTGTTATCTTGAACAGCAGTTAGGTAAGGAAGAAATGTACTGCCTAGCAGTAGACTGCCACAAATTACCTTGAGGGCTGAAAAAATGTGATTTTTATATATTTATTATTTATGAATTGTTGGTACAACACCTACTGTACCAACTACATAGAAAAGCATTAGCATTATACATTTATAGCAAAGGACAGCGCACTGGAAAATTTGGACTGTGGGATATCCACTATACAGTAAACTGAAAAATGTTGAGTAGGGAGCCTTCATGCTTTAGGAATTCTTAAATTCTTAATAATAATACTGTAATAATAATAATAACAATAATAATAAATAATACCTTTTTATATAGTTTAATGTTTAATAAATAATACATATAAAAAATAAACAAGTCCCCATGCCTTAGGATGGTGAGTATGTGTGCAGATATAGGGATTGTTGAGAAAATGAGAAAATACTCATTACCTAACATTACCTCTGTCTCACAACAATTAAAGCATGTCAGGACTCTCATACCTAATCCACAGTTAAAATCTGCTTTCCTCATGTTATAAAACTATCCCACTTGAGTCAAGATCAAGGTCAAGATCAGGTGCCAGGCCAAAAAAAAATAACAACGTGTATATTTTTATATATAGAGTATATTCCATAACCACACACAGAGGAGTGCAAAATGCCTTAGTGTGAATTGCACATAAGTTTCAATCATAAAGATGTGAAACAAGGCTTATTTTGTCTGAGCAATTATATTTGGTAATGCAGCTCTTTCCCTGTATGCTTCACTTGCAAGAGGAAATCCGATGATATAAATTACCTTACCTTGAGCCCAGCCTTGATAAATATCACAAGGTAGGTCATATGCACTTGTCTGCATCCAATACTCCAAATTGTAATCCATAAAAATACATATGCACGAAGGCTGCAGGGTGCATTTAGTGGGCCCCACTTTTATCACCATGAGTTTGTATGTATTTTATCCTGCTCAGTCAGGCCGGGCCTAAATGTGTTACATTGTGCCAGGTAGTCAATTTCTGCTGTTGTGCAGCTAACTCAACACTGTCTCGGATCCAGTTGTTGCCTCGGTCACAAACACTAAACATGTCATATTATGCAGATAACACTTACAGTAGCTTATCCATAGTGTTATACTAGAAGAAAAATTCCTTGGAGAGCAGTCAAGCAGTTTCTGGGAGGTTGGAGGTCCCACTTGAGAAATCCCCAGCTCCCAACCTGAACTGATGCCAACCTCTCAGACGCTGAACCCTGAATAAGACTTAAAGACTTGCTTACATGCCATCCTGCTTCCATTATCTCAGGTGAGGACCACTATACAATTAGGTGAGTCAATGGATCAGCTCTATGCTCACAACATGGAGCTTTTTTTTTTTTTTTTTTTCTGTTCCAGGAGGATCTCGTTTCAACTGCAGGTCTGCATAGTTTGACTCTCCAAGCTGTGTCGCCTTCTGCCTCATGAGAGTTATGCTCCAGGGCATTCCTGTCCTTAGGAGACTGTTAATATATAGCCATTTTTCAGCTGCAGCATCTGCTGGTATACGAGTGTGTTTGTTGAGCTAGTGCAGTCACTGTTCTATGTTGTACCAAATTTAACCTACATTGAACCCTGACATGCTGGTAAAATTGGTAAGTAAAATGTGCCTCTTTCTAGTTACCACAGGATCATACAGTGTCGAATTTCATTACACAGCAAAGCAGCTGTCTTTCTACAATTGAAAATGTAGTTTGCTTTAGAAACCTTCTCGTTGGCTTTTCATACCAAATATACGTTTGATTTGCGGAATATTTGTGTTTGCACTTTCTTATACAGAATGTTATTTTTACAGATGCATACACATGCGTTTTAGTGTCATACTTGAGGAGAAAAAATCATCCAATATATCTGGGGCAGTAACACTGCACTTTCTTACACAGCTGGCTGTCTTACATTCAGAGAGCAATGTTACTTTAGCATATCACATTTGGCTACTATGTATTATTAGGCACCTGTTTGAGTCTTACTGGTTTTAAATGCCTGCTATGGGCTCCAGATCAGATCAGAGAGGATGTTAAATTGCATTTTATGAACTGGGTAGAGCACCCTCTTGGTGCTTTCATACAGTGTAATTATGCCTAAAGTAAATAAAAACATAAAGTTTTATGTTTCCTGTGATCTGCCTAAATTAATGGAACGAATACAACCATTAATGGAGTCAACCCTACAGGCGGTACTGCTCATACCAAGATTAGCCATAATGAGGATGGCAATACCAAAACTCAGCTCAATATCCTGCTAGGAAAATTAGGAACTGGTGTGGATGTGATATAAATGTATTTTTTGTAGCAATCCTGCAAACCAACTGATAATCAGAGTCTTATATATTTTCTTTACACATGCAAAGCACTCTGTTGTTTGTTATATGGTTTAAGCCCATGCTTGGCTTAACATTTTAGTTGCTTCATTAAACAGACCTGTAATTTGACCTTTATCATAAAAGCCTTCTCTTTTCATATGAATCGATCTTGCAACTAATTATCAGCGGCTGGTTTGCGCAGTCGAGTGTAACAAAATCGAACGCTGTTATTTTGTCATCTTGGCAAATCAAATACTGTCAATCTTTTCACATTAGAAACTAAGCAGGCACAAAGCAGGAGCAATGCAGACCTAGTTGATGAAGGCAGGTTGCCTTGGAAATGACAACATTTTCAGTGGAGATGGAGTCCTTACTGCTCTCTTTTCATTGTACTTAGTACTCCAAGCTGAATCTCGCAATGACAGTCTGGATTTTGTCTCCCATACAATTTGTATCTCATGGGGTCAGTATGTACCAAATTCCCTAAGGTACTCATTCATTCACCAATCTCTCAGGAAATTAAATCAAGAGCCAGAAAATAAGCATTTTTAATTTTTTCACAATATCGAGCATACAGATCAGGTCGAGGTTTTGAAGTGCGTTGTGGCAATACATCGACTAAATGCATATGACAAATGGGAGTCCACAGTATGTCAGATCATAATTAAGTGACTGCCCATAAATAAAAGAGCACGGACTCACAATGCATTCCATAGACATTGTTTCAAATGCATTGCTCTCTGTAATTAAGGGGAAATCCTATTTCGTAGGGGAGCAGTAATAAATCAGCCAGTAAGTGCAGGCTGGAATGAAAGAAAATGGAGGACAATTGCCCTGTGACTCATAAAACAAACTGAGGTTCATATCGTTTTCTCTTAAAAGAACATCAATTGTACCTTCATTAATCCAGCTATTTCTCTTTTTTAAATAAATGCAGCTTGTTCTATAATAGAGACAATGCATGTAAATTAAAGCCCTTTCAGGCTGCTCTACATACATTCCCGTATTCAAACAAAAGGAGATGCCACTCCAGTCGAATCGGTTTGCACAAGGTTTAATCCATTGGGTATTGTGACTACATTGAGGCATTTTGTGAAGCCTCTAACAGATGTTCCAATCAAAGTGCAAGCCGAATCCTCTGAGCTAACGGACACCTCTCCACATCTCGTGCATACTGTGTGAAAAACACAGAGCCAGTGTTGATGTCTCCTCCATTTTATTCCTCCTCTTTGTCTCTACTTTACTATGACCGACAGTAGCTAGCATGCATGCATTATATTGTAGACTCAACATTTTTAAATCTGATGTAAAAAGCTACCACTTCAGCCTGTTAATATCATTTGAAAAACAAGGCAGTCAATTCTTCTTCATTCTTTCAGTTACTTGAATCTTCCTGAACCATATCATTTATTTCTTGAGCACAGCTTGTTACCTGAAATCATTATCCAGATGAAGATGGACTTAAAAACAAAGCAGTTTTTGCTTTAATATAAACTTCTATGAAGTCTCTGTCAGTTGGAACCAAGTAGCTAAGTTTTAACTGAAGGTATCATCACCAAGTGTGCAAGAGACGGGAGGAGGTGGTAGGCTTCAGGGTGCATTAGGATATGCAGTGCCAACCTGGAAGCTGCTGGCACTGTACCACCCTAACACTCCCTGGAAAACAACTTCTGCATATGTCACATTTAATGCCACTTACAAAGTGCCTGGGATAATCAGACGTGGGATAAATGCCATTCTTATTAAGTCTTCTTTATTTGTTATGCCCTAGCGCAGGCGCAGTGCCAGTTTCTTCTGTCGCAAATGAATATTTCCGTCTCCACTTAAGTTTGGCAATTTCGTGCGCAATGAAGGCGTTTGCCGACGCTATGGGT
This sequence comes from Aldrovandia affinis, assembly GCA_029706075.1. Lineage (NCBI taxonomy): Eukaryota > Metazoa > Chordata > Actinopteri > Notacanthiformes > Halosauridae > Aldrovandia > Aldrovandia affinis. Next base: position 74,091 of record JAINUG010000658.1, on the reverse strand, counting down.
TGGGCAGCCACTTATTAGGTGGTGTGATAATGAAAACAGTCGGTATGCAAGTTTGGTGTCAAATAGTTTGCACTCAATGTCCAACTAGACCACCTCTTTAACGCAAACACTGGTGCTCTGTGCACCTATGACTTTATTGATGCACACATATGAACATAGGGTTATCTGAAATCAGATGTGAATGTTTTGTGAATATTTAATTTCCCCCACATTGAGAGCAAATCATTCAATCCATGGGTAACTTGCAAGCGAATCAATTAAGTTAAAACTATTTCACCACAGCTTGTGGTTATTCAATGCACGGACATGAAAGACTGAAGCCAGCAGGCCATCCATCGCTACCGTTCAGTAAGATATACCTGTTAAATAAATATATGTTTGGCTGCACATTGTTTTTCTTATGTGAAAGGGTTTTATTCTTTCCATTTTCCTACAGAAATGCGATAGGCGATATGCGAAGGCGATACCGTGAGCGATACCCGGGTTTGGTAGCCGGTGTTTGTCGTGACGGCCATCAGTTCGGCTGTTTTGCAGTTTCTTCCAGTCTTGTCCATCATGCAAATTAGTTTATTACTTTTCCTACACCCGACAGCCAGCAGAGAACTAAATAGGATTTTATACGCAATGTGGATTCCTGGGGTCTGCACACATGTGCAGTTGCGTGCACCATCTGATCACGGTATCATTTATGTGAATTGGAAGGGGGTCCACTCCATTAATATCCAGGTGGTTTGTGATGCACACACTCCAGGGTGACACATGTAGGCCTACTGCATGACGGCAAAATGAAACAGGCCTAGCTGCAGTTGTGAGTTTGTTATTTATTGCTTTCCATTTAACAATTACATTGTTAGAATAAAAGAAACATTGTTTTTTTAAGTTGGAAAGCCTACAAATAAGGAAAAAGAAATAAGGAAAACACTTTCTTTTAACAATGTAGGTCTCAAAATATCAAATCAGAAAATAAAAATGAATGTGAATGTGCGCAACTTTTCCGCATTACCTCGCTCTCCTCTGAGAAGCGCTCCTGGGCGCCGCAAAACTGTAATCAGGAAATTGCCAATTTGCTATAGCGTTAGCACACTAGTATTTAAAGGGATAGAAAATATGTGTTCTGATTGGCCATTATGAAACCAAACCCCCACCACACCCACATGTATTTTTTAAATTAATCCAACCTCTTTTACAACTGCTGGTGCACTATAAATCCTAAATCACAAAATGACCAAAATTGGCGTTAGATACCAAATGCGCCACCGTCTTAGCTTTGCATCTAAATTACCGACACCATCCTAATTCACCAAAATAGGGCCCAGAGTGTTCCTTAGACATTATTTCTTTAGTTGTTCTGGCTTGATGAGACCTGCTGTCACATATTACTTTAAAACTGAAAGTAAGAGTAAAGAGAGAAGGAGGATTAGCATCCGTGAAATGTATAATGCATGGATTACATGACCAAATATGGTCATAATTGTGCTTAGTTTAGTAACAGAATTACAACCTTCACTCAACTGGTCCTTCACACCACCTTGGCTATTCCAGCACTTGTTTAATTTTTGGTGAGAAAGTTGAGGGAATTTAAACTAATCAATATAAATCATATTATAAATCCCCACTGGTCTATCTGGAAAACACAGCGACTGGACTGGATTCTTTTTTATTCTGTGAAATCCACTCTAAAGCTTTAGTGTAACTCTGGAAAATTGGGCTTTCAACTTGAATTACCCAGCCCCAAATAGTATATTTTCTACAGGCATGGTAAATCACTGCAAGACTGGAGAAAGGGTGCCAAATTTTGATTAAGTGTGAAATAGACAGGAAAAAAGTTTCATTTATATTACAAATGGAGAGGGTGGCCAGGGAATGGACGGGTCACTTAGGTTTTTTCTTTCCTTAAATTAGGACTGCTTAGTTAGCTTAGCTACTGTGCAATAATCCATGATCACTGCAATAATTGATTTCTGTTGGTTTGATATGAATAACATTTTTTTCTGAATTTTTCACCCTTGAATGGATAGGGTCTGTCTGATAATATGGTGCTTAAGTTGGTTTTATTGTGTGTGTGTGTGTAGGCTTTTAATAAAAAGTGTACCATTTTATTGTAACACATGTAACACTTACACAGACACACAGAAAATATGCATGAACTGCATGTGGACTTTTTTTGAGTAGTGTCTTCTTGCCAACCTACCATACAGAACAGAATTGTGAGAGCTTTCGTATTCTTTTTATTCACACATTGACCACTCTTTGCCATAAATTCCCTGTAACTCCTTCATAATTGCCACTGGCCTCTTGGTGGCCTCTCTGATCAGTCTCCTTCTTGTTCGCTCAACCAGTTTGGAAGGATGGTCTGATCTAGGCACGGTCCTGGTGGTACCATGCACCTTCCACTTCACTACTTATGGTCTTGACCATACTCAAGGGATATTTAAGGCCTTTGAAATCTTTCTATACCCATTTCCTGATATGTGTCTTTCCACAGCTTTATCCTGGAGTTCTTTGAAAGCTCAGTGTTGCTCATAGTGGATTATTTCCTCTGATATGCACAACCAGCAGGAATCCTCTAGGAACAGCTGATTTTATACTGAAGTAATCAGAATCACTACAATTGAACACAAGTGGGTAATTAGCTTGGTGTGTGATATGGAAGATGATTGGTTACCCCTGGGCTGGTTTACAATTAGTATGATAAGCGAGTGTAGACTTATCAATCAAAGTAATTCTAGTTTTTGTTTTTAATTAATGTTCAGAAATGTTGAGAATTTCTTTTTACTTGGAGGTTGTAGGGTAAAATATGTTAATAAAAGTGGGAAGTCATTGATTAAATATGTTAAGTAATTTCAGATTGTAATTCAACAAAAGGTGACATTTCTGAGAAAAATGCAGACTTTAAAGGAACATGGTATATATATATATATATATTTATATATATATAAAGAAGACCAGTTGGCAAGGTGGGGTTCTGGAGAGGAAGTTGATAAAATACTCAGGCCTTACAGACTTGCAGCCATTTATCTTAGACCTTACACTGACGCTCGATTCATGACTGCTGGATGATCAGAGTCAGTGGGACCCTGAGGTTATCTGATGCTGAAGCACAGGATGTCATCCATTCAAAGGACGAATATGAACATGATGGACTGACAGATCTTGCTCAGCATAGATGCCACACCTTCCCAGATGTTGATGCTATTTTAATTGGAAGCAATGTGTGCTTAATCAGGAGTGAGAAAGGAAACCATGGCTTTATCTACAAATACAGTATATCTGACAAGGAAATTCAGAGGGAATAAGTATTTGAAGTGGTAATTGTAATCAGAATAGAGGCAGAAAGAACTCTTCACAAATACATAGAAGTCTCTCCACTCTCCCATGTCTTTTTTTTATGCTGTTGTCACCCTTGGATGAGTCAAACTGACAGGAATTGAAAGAGCCTTTTTTCTCAAAGAAAAGGTGAAAACAAGGATGTGTCAAGAGGGATCCCTATTAGAATGAAAGCTTTTACAAATCACAATTTCGAAACCAAAATACCAAAATAACAACTTTGCAAGCAATATGAGGTTGCACAACCTTTGGTCACAAGCCCTGCTGATTTCACAATTATGACCTCTCAATTTAAAAATGACACTTTGCCGATAAATCATGTGTGTGTGCTTTACTGTAGGTTAATTCTGGCCAATTCAGTTTTAATTCCAATAGGGGCTTCCCTCTGTAAAAGAACGTTACACAATTGGTGTAGCAGTAATAATAATACTACATCACATTAGTCCAATGGTGGAACACCCATGCCATAAAATATATGGATATGACATGGCCATGATATGGAACCAAGGCTTGACACCTCAAAATAATGGTAACATATTCATTCCAAATTAAGGAGATTTTTTTGTATTAATGGAAATCCTAAAACCTGCCATTCATTCATTATAAACCACACAGTACTCAGTGCTAAATGAATTCTAGTGTAGTGTGACTCCACTTAAATTCATAGAAAACTATGTCAGAGATGATTTAACCCCAAACTGTCACCTGCCTGGCACCAGGCCATCTACATCACATAGCACGTTCCCATTAAAATAACGGTTAAGTGTCAGTTAAACCGCAAATATTGTAGCTATTGGATGGAGCCACAGACAGATCCTGATCAATGGAGACATCTCAAAATCTGATTGGACGACGGCTTGGCCCCTAGCTTCCAGGCGGGTCAGTATTGTCCAATTGAATTGCCCAAAACCCATCAAATGTTATTCCATTACATACAGTGAGTCCATAGAAACCAGAGACAACTGCGACCGGCTGAGCTTCCACTGACAGCTTCAAGCATGGAGGCAATAGAGTGCTGGTTTAAACAAACATTTCAGTCTAAGTGACATACCATGGAAACTGAAATAGCACTCTCTATCTGTTGTCTTAAAGAAATACGCCACTGCTATGCAGACATTGTCAAGCGATTGAAGAGAGTGCACTTCAGAGTTTTGGAAAACTCTTTTATACTTTTCTCTTAGTTCATTTTGATTTATTATTTGGTTTTACAATACCAGAAGCCCCAAAGACTACACAATGAGGACTGTTAGTAGCTACTAAATAGTTTTGTTTAATGAAATTGGTGAATTGTTTGCTTTGTTTGTATAAAGAACATTGTTTGTTTGTTTGTTTAATGAAACAATTTCCAGTTTGTTTGCAAAGTTTTGTTTGTTTGTTTGTTTAAAAAAATGTTATATTATGTGTATATATATATATATATTATAATAATTATATATTATTTATATTGGTGCAATATTTTTATACGTTTTATTAATTTATTAATTTATTTGAAAAGTCTAATTATGAGTCAAATAATCACAATGCCTGTTGTTGACTTTTTTTACAGTAGAAAAAAACAATTTCTGTTGTTTATATCCATTTCTTTGGTTTGACTTTGGTGTGCGTGTCTCATAGGCAACAACATGTTGTACTGTGATTCTCAATGTCACAGAAGTGAATTGTGCCACTTAGAGACATTAGGAGACACTTTAAGCAATCACATTAGTATCTGTTTTGTGAGCAAAATAACGATCCATAATGGTGGGTGATATATATAAACAGGTTTTTATAGTCATAAAAACATTTCAAAATGTTTTTCAGTGTCACAGAAGTGAATAGAAATCATTAAATAATTTGGCCATCTTGGATAGGTTTTAGGACACTTTAATGACCACCGGTGACACCACTCACTAAACGGCCTCTAGTTCATGAGCCCTTTGGACTAGAAGTCTGTCTTTTTGCACAAGGCATGCACAAAATCCACAGGCTTATCATGACATCTTCATTATTGCTTTTCAAACAGTACTATACAACTACACCTACACCCCCATAAACTACAAATGAGTTTCCTTTCAAATGATACCAAATTTAGGCATGTGGCCATCACAGTTCTTAAGCTATGAACTGTTATATTGGGTATGTCCAAATATGCCTGAATGCAAAATAAGGGGTAACAGTTAAGGGGTTAATTCTGAACGTTTTGCTTGTCAACATGTCTTCACCTAATGAACTATGATGTGCAGTGCATCGTGCATCAGATAGTTTCTCAGAACATAAATTTCTCTCAGCTAGCATCTGTCCACTCAAGGTCACGTATCATCGCACCTCAAAATACATTGCTTAATTTAGTTAAAATATGTACATGCTCGATTCTACCGCCGCACCAGAGTCGGCTCTGGCCGGGAGTGCCACTAGGGGGTGGCACTGGCTGTCCGCCCAGGGGGCTCTCTAACGACTCTCTACTGATCGATGACCGCCAACTCATTTGAATGTCACTCAACAACCGTAAGATGACATCAAGTGACCTACAAAAAGAATGGCAAACGGCAGCTGGGGTGAAGTACGGTGAGGACGGTTTGAAACAGGCTCCTAGGGCAGGGCTGAAATCGTGCAAAGCTAGAAAAAAGCCCTTCATCAAAGAAGAGCCAGGCTGAGGTTTGCAAAAGACCACAAGGATTGGACCGTATAGGACTGGTGTAAGGTCATCTTCTCTGATGAGTCCAATTTTCAGCTTTGCCCAACACCTGGTCAATGGTTAGACGGAGACCTGAGAGGCCTACAAGCCACAGTGTCTCGCACCCACTGTGAAATTTGGTGGAGGATCGGTGATGATCTGGGGTGCCACCAAGGCTGGAATCGGGCAGATTTGTCTTTGTGAAGGACGCATGAATCAAGCCACGTACAAGGTTATCCTGGAAGAAAACTTGCTTCCTTCTGCTCTGGCAATGTTCCCCAACTCTGAGGATTGTTTTTTCCAGCAGGACAGTGCTCCATGCCACACAGCCAGGTCAATCAAGGTGTGGATGGAGGACCACCAGATCAAGACCCTGTCATGGCCAGCCTAATCTCCAGACCTGAACCCCATTGAAAACCTATGGAATGTGATCAAGAGGAAGATGGATGGTCACAAGCCATCAAACAAAGCTGAGCTGCTTGAATTTTTGCGCCAAGAGTGGCATAAAGTCACCCAACAGCAATGTGAAAGACTGGTGGAGAGCATGCCAAGACGCATGAAAGCTGTGATTGCAAATCAGGGTTATTCCACTAAATATTGATTTCTGAACTCTTCCTAAGTTAAAACATTGGTATTGTGTTGTTTAAAAATGAATATGAACTTGTTTTCTTTGCATTATTAAAGGTCTGAAAACACTGCATCTTTTTTGTTATTTTGACCAGTAGTCATTTTCTGCAAATAAATGCTCTAAACGACAATATTTTTATTTGGAATTTTGGAGAAATGTTGTCAGTAGTTTATACAATAAAACTAAAATGTTCATTTTTACTCAAACACATACCTATAAATAGTAAAACCAGAGAAACTGATCATTTTGCAGTGGTCTCTTAATTTTTTACAGAGCTGTATGTGTATATATATATATATACACCGATCAGCCACAACATTAAAACCACTGACAGGTGAAGTGAATAACATTGATCATCTCGTTACAATGGCACCTGTCAAGGGGTGGGATATATTAAGCAGCAAGTGAACAGTCAGTTCTTGAAGTTGATGTGTTGGAAGCAGGAAAAATGGGCAAGCGTAAGGATCTGAGCGACTTTGACAAGGGCCAAATTGTGATGGCTAGATGACTGGGTCAGAGCATCTCCAAAACGGCAGGTCTTGTGGGGTGTTCCCGGTATGCAGTGGTTAGTACCTTACCAAAAGTGGTCCAAGGAAGGACAACCGTGAACTGGCGACAGGGTCATGGGCGCCCAAGGCTCATTGATGCGCGTGGGAGCGAAGGCTAGCCCGCTCTGGTCCGATCCACAGAAGAGCTACTGTAGCACAAATTGCTGAAAAAGTTCATGCTGGCTATGATAGAAAGGTGTCAGAACACACAGTGCATCGCAGCTTGCTGCATATGGGGCTGTGTAGCCGCAGACTGGTCAGAGCGCCCATGCTGACCCCTGTCCACCGCCCGGCACCTACAATGGGCACGTGAGCGTCAGAACTGGACCATGGAGCAATGGAAGATGAATCTGGTCTGATGGATCACGTTTTCTTTTTACATCATGTGGATGGCCAGGTGCGTGTGCGCTGTTTACCTGGGGAAGAGATGGCACAAGGATGCACTATGGGAAGAAGGCAAGCCGGCAGTGGCAGCGTGATGCTCTGGGCAATGGTCTAATGGGAAACCTTGGGTCCTGGCATTCATGTGGATGTTACTTTGACATATACCACCTACCTAAACATTGTTGCAGACCAAGTATGGCAACGGTATTCCCTGATGGAAGTGGCCTCTTTCAGCAGGATAATGCGCCCTGCCACACTGCAAAAATTGGTCAGGAATGGTTTGAGGAACATGACAAAGAGTTCAAGTTGTAGACTTGCCCTCCAAATTCCCCAGATCTCAATCCGATCGAGCATCTGTGGGATGTACTGGACCAACAATCCATGGAGGCATCACCTCGCAACTTACAAGGATCTGCTGCTAACGTCTTGGTGCCAGATACCACAGGACACCTTCAGAGGTCTTGTGGAGTCCATGCCTCGATGGGTCAGAGCTGTTTTGTTAGCACGAGGGGGACCTATGCAATATTAGGCAGGTGGTTTTAATGTTGTGGCTGATCACACCGATATATATGTATATGTACATGCTGACCTTGCTGTATTACAGAATGCTTTGTTTAGAATAAACATAATTGTTTATTCTTTGAGATAAGAAAATAAAAAGCATACTTTTCTTTTTTTATACTTTTCATACTTTGCATAAAGCCACAAACATGTTTTGTGGTAGGGTGTGGTTGGTGGAACCAGGCTTTACACTGAAACCACAAGATGGGCATATATGGGCATAGGATTTTAAAGTGGTGGAGGATATGTATATTTATTTAAATAAAATTTAACCCATATTGCATTTTGTCAGTGATGAGTGAAGTCACACAATATTAGAAAATAACTGAACAGAGTCACCACAGTAACCTAATAGAAGCACTATTCAATATTTTCAACACCCAGCATAACAGTAAGAAAAGAAAGAGAAACCACAACCTATTTTGTACAGTTTACATCACATCATATATGTTGTAGCGAGAACAGGGGTGTGGGGTTTCCACGCAACCAAGTTAGATAATAAAACAACACTTTAGTCAGTCAATGAAAGTATAATTATTTTTATTGGGGTGGGGGGGGGTTTAGCACACAAAACTAGGGGAAGGGGAAAATAAGGCAAACAGTCCAAATCCGTAATCCAGTTTCGTTGTCGTTGTCCGTTTCCAAGTTCGTTATCCAATCGTCGTTCTCAAGCAATCCAGGTCAAACACAAATCCGATACAAAAACACTTTTACTCTTCAAACCCAGCCTCCTCGCTTTCCCAAAGGTACTTCGCCCCCGGTTAGGGCAACACCCCCTTTTTATCCCCGAGAAATCGCTGTCAGGGGTTCCCGGTGTGTCCCATTTCCTCCCGGACCTCCATATAAGGTTTGGGGTGCAGCCAGCGTTTCGTCACGTACCTCCCCTCTATTACCATTCCCCGCACCTCCCCAGCCGTCTGCCACACACCCTCTTCCTCAGCTCCGACCGGGAGGAGGGGCGGTCTGACCCCATAGGGTGTCTCTCCGGGAGAGGGCGTCGGCATTCCCATGGGTCGCACCCGATCTGTGTAGGACAGAGAAAGCAAATGGTTGCAACGACAAAACCATCGAGTGCCGCGAGCATTACTTTCTATTCCTGGCCATCCACACTAGCGGCGCATGGTCCGTCACCAGCGTGAAAACGCCGTCCCAGTAAATAATATTTTAATGTTTCGAGTGCCCACTTTATTGCCAAACATTCTTTTTCTACTGTGGAATACTTTTGTTCTCTCTGTAACAGCTTCCGACTAATATACAGGATGGGGTGTTCTTCTCCCTCTTGTACTTGCGACAGGACGGCTCCCACCCCGGTTTCTGAGGCATCAGTCTGTACCAGTAGCGGTTTCATGAAATCCGGAGTTACCAGTGCAGGTCCTGAACAAAGCATCCGCTTTAATTCCTGGAATGCCTTTTCTGTCCGTTCTGTCCACTCCACTCGGTCCGGCAGACGGCTTTTGGTGAGGTCTGTGAGAGGGCTGGCTAAAGAGGCAAAGTTAGGGATAAAGCGGCGATAGTAGCTGGTTAAGCCTACAAACGTGCGTACTTGTTTCTTTGTGATGGGCCGGGGCCAGTCCCGAATCGCCTCCAGTTTCCTTTCCTGTGGCTTGATACAACCCCTCCCGATCGTATACCCTAAGTGTTCTGCTTCCTGTAGCCCCAGCCAACATTTCTTGGGATTTGCTGTGAGCCCTGCCCCCTGTAATGTCTGCAACACGGCCCGGACCTGGTCGAGGTGGGACTGCCACTGCTTCCCATGTATAATGATGTCATCTAGGTAAGCGGCTGCGTACTGCCTATGGGGCCGGAGAATTCGGTCCATTAAACGTTGAAACGTGGCTGGCGCTCCATGTAGACCGAACGGTAAGGTTCGATATTGGAATAGACCGTCCGGTGTGGCAAAAGCAGTCTTTTCTCGAGCCTCGGGAGCTAGTGGTACCTGCCAGTAACCTTTCGTAAGATCTAGGGTGCTAATGAATCGAGCGGTTCCGAGTCGGTCGATTAATTCATCAATCCACGGCATTGGATACGCATCAAATTTCGATATTTCGTTTAATTTTCTGAAATCATTGCAGAACCGTAGGGTGCCGTCTGGTTTTGGCACAAATACAATCGGGCTGCACCAATCACTATGTGATTGTTCGATTACCCCTGCCTCTAGCATTATCTGTACTTCCGCACGGACGGCTTCTCTTCTAGCTTCTGGTATGCGGTAGGGACGTAGTTTTACCTTTTCACCAGGCGAGGTGATAATGTGGTGTTGAATCAACATCGTGTGCCCCGGCTCCTGGGAAAACACATTCTGATGTCCGTCCACCAGTTCGCGCAGGTCCTGCCGCTGAGCCGGGCTCAACTGTTCCCCCAGTTGCACTTCCCTAGGCATGTTTTCTGTAACAGACAGCTGAGGAGACACAGTGTACAGTACCTCACGGGCGTTCCACCGTTTCAACAGGTTAATGTGATATATTTGGGTAACATTACAGCGCCCAGGCTGTCGTACTCGATAGTTTACTTCCCCTACCTTTTCAATAACCTCATAGGGTCTGTGCCATCTAGCCAAAAATGTACATTCTGACGTGGGGACTAACACCAACACTTTGTCTCCTGTCTGAAATTCCCTTGGCTGTGCTCCTCTGTTATGCACACGGGCTTGTGCATTCTGTGCTTTTTCCATATGTTCTCGTACAATGGGCCAGAGGGTGGCCATTCTATCCCTCATTTCACTGACGTGTTCAACCAGCATGCGATGAGGTGACGGTTGCTGTTCCCATGCCTCTTTGGCGATATCCAGCAGCCCTCGGGGTCGTCTCCCATACAATAGTTCAAAGGGGGAGAACCCGGTGGAAGCTTGTGGTACTTCCCGGATAGAGAACATTAAATATGGCAGCAGCTGATCCCAGATTCTCCCGTCCGCTTCCATCACTTTTTTTAACATCTGTTTTAAGGTTCGATTGAACCTCTCCACCAATCCATCTGTCTGAGGGTGATACATGGAAGTGCGCAGTTGAGTTATCTTAAGCATTTTGCATAAATCCTTCATGATTCGGGACATGAACGGGGTTCCTTGATCAATTAATATCTGGTCAGGTATACCCATTTGGGAGAACAACAACATTAACTCACGTGCAATTCCCCTAGTGGCCATAGTGCGTAGTGGAACTGCCTCCGGGTACCTGGTGGCATAGTCCACAATGACAAGGATGTACTGATGCCCCGACTGCTGCGTGGGAGGGGGCCCAATCAAATCCATAGCAATACGGCTAAAGCGGGACCGATATTATGGGAGGGGAATCAAAGGGCTGCGAAACTGGTTTTGGTCCCACCAGCTGACATTCAGGGCACTTCTGCGACAAAAAGTCCTCCACGGCTCTTTTTACTCCAGGCCAGTGGAACCGAACCTTGATCCTCTCTAAGGTCTTTTCGACCCCTAGATGTGCCCCTAAAAGATGTGCATGCGCCAACTGTAACACAGCCTGCACGTATGAACCTGGCACCAACAGTACTTGACACACTCGTTATTGTTTCCTTTCACTACCTGATACAATAATTTATTCTTTATCGCAAAGTGCGGGTAATTGGATTGACTCACCCCTTCAATGGGTTTCCCTTCAATGACCGTCACCTGCTGGAGAGCGTTGGTCAGGTTCGGATCTTCCAGCTGCGCAGTCCCAAAGCGGCCTGACAAGGGGGGGGATTCAGGCTCCCTTTCCGGTTCCATTGGAAATAACTCTGTTAGTTCTGGGTTCTCCAGTGCGGCGGTTCACCTTCCGACAACGGTTCCGTGGAGGCATTGGGGTCCACTCTTGATATCCGCACATCGGCGCATCCCCTTCGCTGTTGGCCCTCACCGGTCTTTTGTTTCCCTTCCCCCTTTTTATTCCCTCGTGACTCGTCTCTCTCCAGATATACTGGCCCACAGTCGGCTGAATAGTGGGGAATCCTCCCGATCACTGGCAGATCTCGGGAACAACTCCCGCCCGTCCCGTTCTGTCCCTTTGTCGTCTGCAGGTTCAGGACTGCGGTGTTGTAATTTTAGTTTGCGCCGTGGATGCACGTGATGGACACTGTGTCTATGGTGTCCTGTTCCCCGAGCGACCTCGGGTCTGATTAAGGTTATCATGCTGCCCGAGTCTATCAGAGCCGTTTGTATCCTTCCCGTTGGCCTTTACCGGTGTGACAGGAGGGGCCTTTTTCCTGAGCCCAGCATGCCGTTGTTAATCCGCAGGGCCGTCCGGTGGCCTGCTCACTGGTTGAGGCTGACGGCATGGAGACATCATGGCGAGGGCAGTTCCAGGCAATGTGGCCTTGTTCACCACAGTCATAACATTTCCGGCTATCAAAGTTCAGAAATGGTCGTCGGTTGGGGGAACCGGGTGTGGGTTTCTGTAGTTCCGTGTCGGGTTCCTGGTCTCCTCATCAGCCTTCTTTCTCTCCTTGGGGCGGTTGGTGTTCTGCCCTCAGCGGTCGTCCACTGCAGGACATCGGCGCCGCCTGCTGTCCCTCGACTGGTTCCAGCAGCTGGTCCGCACTTTGTGGATTGGCTTGGCTGGCTAGTTTCTTAGCCTCGAAGGGGAGAGCGCAAAATTTATCAATTACAATCCTCTCTATGGGGTTTAGGGATAGGGATTCAGCTGTTAACCAACTCTTGGCTAATCGAAATAAATCGGACATTTGCGACCTTGGGGATCCTGTGGGTTCATAATTCCACTCATGGAATCGCTGAGCCCGGATTAAGGTGAAACCATACCCGTCTCATGATTTCCTTCTTTACGTCATAATGGCGTGACTGTTCCGGTCAGATCTGGTCGCCTTCTGGGCCGCCCCGGCTAAAACGGGCGATCAGGCTGGCCCATTGGTCCTGGGGCCAATTCTCCCGGACCGCTGTTCTTTCGAACGTTTGCAGATATGCCTCGAGGTCATCTGCCTCCGTGAGCTTCAGCAGGAAGAGGCTGGGTTTGGGACGGGAGGTTGTGGCGGCAGCGATTCCAGCGGCATTGTCAGTGGCTAGCTGGTTGAGCTTGGCTCGCATCAGGGCAGTCTGCTGACGTTGTTCCTCCATTATTTCCCGATGCATGGTGTGTTGCGCAAGATTCGCTTCTATCAACTGTTTGACAAGCTCTTCCATTGTTTCCCAAGTCTGTTTGATTATCTAACTCTGGTTTTTCAACTCAATGCGCTGCCTGCATCCTCCACCAAATGTAGCGAGAACAGGGGTGTGGGGTTTCCACGCAACCAAGTTAGATAATAAAACAACACTTTAGACAGTCAATGAAAGTATAATTATTTTTATTGGGGGGGTGTTTAGCACACAAAACTAGGGGAAGGGAAAATAAGGCAACAGTCCAAATCCGTAATCCAGTTTCGTTGTCGTTGTCCGTTTCCAAGTTCATCGATGCCAGTTCTCCAAGCAATCCAGGTCAAACACAAATCCGATACAAAAACACTTTTACTCTTCAAAACCACCCTCCTCGCTTTTCCCAAAGGTACTTTGCCCCGTTAGGGCAACACCCCCTTTTTATCCCGAGAAATCGGCTGTCAGGGAGTTCCCGGTGTGTCCCATTTCCTCCGGACCTCCATATAAGGTTTGGGGGTGGAGCCACGTTTAGTCACATACCTCCCTCTATTTCCGTTCCACCTCCCCGGCCGTCTGCCACAATGTGTTTAGCAAGTACAGTGCTGTAGTAACATACATAGGCTACATGTTACATATTGTCCACCAAAATAACTAGATATTTACTGAATAAGGGAAAAGTGTACAAGAGTTATGGCTCATCTGGGATTCAAACCTTCAACCATCTGGTCCAAATTTTGGGTTCAGATCCACTTCTACATGCAGAGTGCTATAAAATGTCAGAAAATGTCACATTTGTGGTGTTTATTTTTCTTCTCTTTTCCTTTTTTCAGAGAAAAAGCAGTCTCACCCAGTGTAATATCTGATAAAGTTTACCTGAAAACACTCATGTGTAATTGAAACCACAAATTCAATCAATTTATCCAGCTATGGTACCAGAGAAGGCTCTACGACAGGAAGGTACCTCCATAGATGAACAGTATGGTATATACAGTATATGGTTTATTTCCCACAGCAATGATATAAGAAAAATGTGTCAGATGTAGGTATGAGTCAATTCAAACTGAACTTGATTTGCTGTTACCTCGACCTGTATTGCTCTTTACATATTATTTGAATACTACAAATGTAGTTACAATTAGTTTTAATAAATGAATATCAATATTTTGGGCTGCAGTTGTAGTGGGTGCTGCAGTTGTAGTGGGTGCTGCAGTTGTAGTAGGAGCTGCAGTCGTGGTGGGTGCTGCAGTTGTAGTAGGGCTGCAGTTGTAGTAGGGAGCTGATGTTGTAGTGGGTGCTGCAGTTGTGGTAGGGGCTGCAGTTGTGGTGGGAGCTGCAGTTGTAGTGGGGCTGTTGTTGTGGGTTGTAGTGGGGCTGCAGTTGTAGTGGGGGCTGCAGTTGTAGTGGGACCTGATGTTGTAGTGGGGCTGATGCAGTTGTAGTAGGAGCTGCAGTTGTAGTGGGTGCTGCAGTGGTAGTCGGGGCTGCAGTTGTAGTAGGAGCTGCTTGTAGTAGGAGCTGAGTAGTGGGTGCTGGTTGTTGTAGTGGGTGCTGCAGTTAGTGGGTGCTGCAGTTGTAGTGGGGGCTGCAGTTGTAGTGGGTGCTGCAGTTGTAGTGGGGGCTGCAGTTGTAGTAGGAGCTGCAGTTGTAGTGGGTGCTGCAGTTGTAGTGGGAGCTGCAGTTGTAGTGGGGCTGCAGTTGTAGTGGAGCTGAGTTGTAGTGGGGGCTGCAGTTGTAGTGGTAGGGGCTGCAGTTGTAGTGGGGGCTGCAGTTGTAGTAGGAGCTGCAGTTGTAGTGGGTGCTGCAGTTGTAGTGGGGGCTGCAGTTGTAGTGGGTGCTGTTGTTGTGTGTTGTAGTGGGAGCTGCAGTTGTAGTGGGAGCTGTAGTGGTAGTTGGGGCGGCAGTTGAGGTAGGAGCTGCTGTTGTAGATGGGGCTGCAGTTGTAGTAGGAGCTGATGTTGTAGTTGTGGTAGGAGCCAATGTCGTAGTGGGTGCTGCAGTTGTAGTGGGTGCTGCAGTTGTAGTTGGGAGCTGCAGTTGTAGTGGGGGCTGCAGTTGTAGTGGGTGCTGCAGTTGTAGTGGGGGCTGCAGTTGTAGTGGGGGCTGCAGTTGTAGTGGGGCTGCAGTTGTAGTAGGAGCTGCAGTTGTAGTGGGGACTGCAGTTGTAGTGGGAGCTGATGTTGTAGTGGGAGCTGCGGTTGTGGTAGGAGCTGATGTTGTGGTGGGTGGTAAAGTGGTAGTGGTTGCTGCAGTTGTAGTAGGAACTGCTGTTGTAGTGGGTGCTACAGTTGTAGTGGGTGCTGCAGTCATAGTGGGGCTGCAGTTGTAGTGGGGGCTGCAGTTGTAGTGGGGGCTGCAGTGGTGGTAGGAGCTGATGTTGTAGTAGGAGTGCTGCAGTTGTAGTAGGAGCTGATGTTGTAGTGGGGGCTGCAGTTGTAGTAGGAGCTGCAGTTGTAGTTGGGACTGCAGTGGTGGTAGGAGCTGATGTTGTAGTAGGTGCTGCAGTTGTAGTAGGAGCTGATGTTGTAGTGGGGGCAGCAGATGTAGTAGGGGCTGCTGTAGTGGGGGCTACAGTTGTAGTGGGAGCTGTGGTTGTAGTGGGAGCTGTGGTTGTAGTGGGGGCTGCAGTTGTAGTTGGAGCTGCTGTTGTAGTGGGTGCTGCAGTTGTAGTGGGGGCTGGAGTTGTAGTAGGACCTGATGTTGTAGTGGGTGCTGCAGTTGTAGTGGGTGCTGCAGTTGTAGTGGTGCTGCAGTTGTAGTAGGAGCTGCAGTCGTAGTGGGGGCTGCAGTTGTAGTAGGGGCTGCAGTTGTAGTAGGGGCTGCAGTTGTAGTGGGAGCTGCAGTTGTGGTAGGGGCTGATGTTGTGGTGGGGGCTGCAGTTGTAGTGGGAGCTGCTGTTGTAGTGGAGCTGCAGTTGTAGTGGGGGCTGCAGTTGTAGTGGGACCTGATGTTGTAGTGGGGGCTGCAGTTGTAGTAGGAGCTGTAGTTGTAGTGGGGCTGCAGTGGTAGTAGGGGCTGCAGTTGTAGTAGGAGCTGCAGTTGTAGTAGGAGCTGTGGTTGTAGTGGGTGCTGCAGTTGTAGTGGGTGCTGCAGTTGTAGTAGGGGCTGCAGTTGTAGTGGGTGCTGCAGTTGTAGTGGGAGCTGCAGTTGTAGTAGGAGCTGCAGTTGTAGTTGTAGTGCTGCTGCAGTACTGCAGTTGTAGTGGGAGCTGATGTCGTAGTGGGAGCTGCAGTTGTAGTGGGGGCTGCAGTTGTAGTGGGTGCTGCAGTCGTAGTGGGGGCAGCAGTTGTAGTAGGAGCTGCAGTTGTAGTGGGGGCTGCTGGTGTTGTAGTGGTGCTGCAGTCGTAGTGGGGGCTGCAGTTGTAGTAGGAGCTGATGTTGTAGTGGGGGCTGCAGTTGTAGTGGGACTGCTGTCGTTGTAGGGGGCTGCAGTTGTAGTAGGAGCTGGTGTTGTAGTGGGTGCTGCAGTTGTAGTGGGGGCTGCAGTTGTAGTGGGGGCTGCAGTGGTAGTCGGGGCAGCAGTTGTAGTAGGAGCTGAGTTGTAGTGGGACCTGCAGTTGGATAAACGTTATGTAATAAAGTACAAAACATTTTCATTAAATGATTAAGAACTGAAAGAAAAATAGAATGGTGGTCAAATGATAGAATGAAGCCAGAAAAAGTAATGTATACCCAGTGGTCCCTAGGACATAGTCCCATCATTTATTTAAATAAAATAAAATAAATGCATTATTAGAATGACATCGGCACATCACTTGTTCTTAGTTTTCTTCTGTCAGCATGGTGCTTCTTACTGTAGAATATTGCTTGATGTGTCACCTACCAATGCCATTGACTGTGATGCTGCTGGACTCAATATTGAGCGCTGAGACATCTCCACTTTGAACTGCATCTGATAGCGTACTTGTGACCTCCGTAATACTGGGTGATGATTCTGTGTTGAAAGATACGCTTGCATCTGTGACAGTCGATCCATTGCTAAGAAAGGAAATTCACAAAAAGGACACATGATTGTTTTCTGATCAGACAAGCATGCATTTGCACACCTACAGTATACTGACACCCACATATACGTACGTATACACACAAGCACACACACACAATAAATAAATATATTTACCTGAAACCTATCACGATCACTATAATGAAGGAAGAAAAGCGTGCCCTGTAGATGCGTGAAAGCTGAAATCAGAAGTATGATTGTTAAAAATAATAATATTACAAAACTATTTTATATATTGACGAATCCATTACCAAGTTGATAAATGCCTACAGCTTCCTTGCGAATGTGATCTTATCAACAAGATAAAACAGGTCTAGCAATCATTACCTGTATTGTTGTGACATTTAAAATACTTTCAGACAGATAGTTTCTTCAAACAGTGAGGCAAATAAAAACCTATTGTTTTTGTACACTATAGGTTAATTTAGAGCTGGGCGCAGCTCACCTCTTCCTTGGTCATTCTTGCTTTCTCCTGAAAAGCCACAGACTGAGGATTTAAAAGATCATTTACGAAGATGTCAGTGGAAACAAACTTAAGGGTATAAGTTGTGGTAGGAGCTGCAGTCGTAGTGGGTGCTGCAGTTGTAGTGGGGGCTGCAGTTGTAGTGGGGTCTGCAGTTGTAGTGGGTGTTACAGTTGTAGTGGGTGCTGCAGTTGTAGTGGGTGCTGCAGTCGTAGTGGGGGCTGCAGTGGGTGCTGCAGTTGTAGTGGGGCTGCAGTTGTAGTGGGTGCTGCAGTTGTAGTAGGAGCTGCAGTTGTAGTGGGTGCTGCAGTTGTAGTGGGGGCTGCAGTTGTAGTAGGAGCTGATGTTGTAGTTGGGGCTGCAGTGTGTGGTAGGAGCTGATGTTGTCGTAGGTGCTGCAGTTGTAGTAGGAGCTGCTGTTGTTGTAGTGGGGGCTGCAGTGTAGTGCTGCTGCAGTTGTGGTAGTGGGGCTGCAGTTGTTGTGGGGGCTGCAGTTGTAGTGGGTGCTGCAGTTGTAGTGGGAGCTGATTGTCAGTGGTTGTAGTGGGGCTGCAGTTGTAGGAGGGCTGCAGTTGTAGTGCAGGAGCTGCAGTTGTGGTAGGAGCTGATGTTGTAGTGGGTGCTGCAGTTGTAGTGGGAGCTGCAGTTGTTGTAGTGGGTTGCAGTTGTAGTGGAGCTGCAGTTGTAGTGGGGCTGGGTAGTGGGGGCTGCAGTTGTAGTTGTAGTGCAGTTGTAGGAGCTGTTGTAGTTGTAGGGGACTGCAGTTGTGGTAGGGGCTGCAGTTGTAGTAGGAGCTGCAGTTGTAGTGGGAGCTGATGTTGTAGTGGGGGCAGCAGTTGTAGTGGTAGTTGTAGCTGCAGTTGTTGTAGTGGGAGCTGCAGTTGTAGTGGGTGCTGCAGTGGGGCTGTTTGTGGGGCTGATGTTGTAGTGGGTGCTGCAGTTGTAGTGGGGGCTGCAGTTGTAGTGGGGGCTGCAGTTGTAGTGGGTGCTGCAGTTGTAGTGGGGGCTGCAGTTGTAGTGGGAGCTGATGTTGTAGTGAGGTAGTGGCTGCTGCAGTTGTAGTGGGAGCTGTAGTCGTAGTTGGGGCTGCAGTCATAGTTGGGGCTGCAGTTGTGGTGGGGGCTGCAGTTGTGGTTGGGCTGCAGTGGAGCTGCAGTTGTAGTGGGGGCTGCAGTTGTAGTTGGGGCTGCTGTAGTTGTAGTGTGGGGGCTGCAGTTGTTGTAGTGGGGGCTAGTTGTAGTTGGAGCTGCAGTTGTAGTGGGAACTGCAGTTGTAGTGGGGGCTGCAGTTGTAGTGGGGGCTGCAGTTGTAGTGGGAGCTGCAGTTGTAGTGGGAGCTGATGTTGTAGTGGGAGCTGCAGTTGTAGTGGGGGCTGCAGTTGTGGTGGTTGTAGTGGGAGCTGCAGTTGTAGTGGGTGCTGCAGTTGTAGTGGGACTGCTGCAGTAGGAGCTGTTGGTGCTGCAGTTGTAGTAGGAGCTGAGTTGTAGTGGGGCTGCAGTTGTAGTAGGGGCTGCAGTTGTAGTAGGGGCTGCAGTTGTAGTGGGGCTGCAGTTGTGGTAGGAGCTGATGTTGTGGTGGGCAGCAGTTGTAGTGGGGGCTGCAGTTGTAGTGTAGTGGGGGCTGGAGTTGTAGTAGGAGCTGCAGCTGTAGTAGGAGCTGATGTTGTAGTGGGTGGTACAGTTGTAGTGGGAGCTGCGGTTGTGGTAGGAGCTGATGTTGTGGTGGGTGGTACAGTGGTAATGGTTGCTGCAGTTGTAGTAGGAACTGCTGTTGTAGTGGGTGCTGCAGTTGTAGTGGGTGCTGCAGTTGTAGTGGGGGCTGCAGTTGTAGTGGGGGCTGCAGTTGTAGTGGGGAGCTGCAGTGGTGGTAGGAGCTGATGTTGTAGTAGGTGCTGCAGTTGTAGTAGGAGCTGATGTTGTAGTGGGGGCAGCAGATGTAGTAGGGCTGCAGTTGTAGTTGGGACTGCAGTGGTGGTAGGAGCTGATGTTGTAGTAGGTGCTGCAGTTGTAGTAGGAGCTGATGTTGTAGTGGGGGCTGCAGTTGTAGTAGGGCTGATGTTGTAGTGGGGGGGCTACAGTTGTAGTGGGAGCTGTGGTTGTAGTGGGAGCTGCTGTTGTAGTGGGGGCTGCAGTTGTAGTAGGAGCTGCTGTTGTAGTGTTGCTGCAGTTGGAGTGGGGGAGCTACAGTTGTAGTAGGACCTGATGTTGTAGTGGGTGCTGCAGTTGTAGTGGGTGCTGCAGTTGTAGTGGGTGCTGCAGTTGTAGTAGGAGCTGTTGTAGTGGGACTGCAGTGGGGCTGCAGTTGTAGTGGGGGCTGCAGTTGTAGTAGGGGCTGCAGTTGTAGTGGGGCTGCAGTTGTGGTAGGAGCTGATGTTGTAGTGGGGGCTGCAGTTGTAGTTGGTTGCTGCAGTTGTAGTGGGTGCTGCAGTTGTAGTGGGGGCTGCAGTTGTAGTAGGACCTGATGTTGTAGTGGGGGCAGCAGTTGTAGTAGGAGCTGCAGTTGTAGTGGGGGCTGCAGTTGTAGTGGGAGCTGCAGTTGTAGTAGGAGCTGCAGTTGTAGTTGGTGCTGTAGTTGTAGTGGGTGCTGCAGTTGTAGTGGGTGCTGCAGTTGTAGTGGGGGCTGCAGTTGTAGTGGGTGCTGCAGTTGTAGTGGGAGCTGCAGTTGTAGTAGGAGCTGCAGTTGTAGTGGGAGCTGATGTTGTAGTAGGAGCTGCAGTCGTAGTAGGGGCTGCAGTTGTAGTGGGTGCTGCAGTGGTAGTCGGGGCTGCAGTTGTGGTAGGAGCTGCAGTTGTAGTTGGGCTGCAGTGTGGGTGGTGGTAGGTGCTGCAGTTGTAGTGGGTTGTTGCAGTTGTAGTGGGAGCTGATGTTGATGTTGTAGTGGGGCTGCAGTTGTCGTGGGGCTGCAGTTGTAGTGGGGGTGGGGGCTGCAGTTGTAGTGTTGGTGTTGTAGTGGGTGGTGCTGCAGTTGTAGTGGGAGCTGCAGTTGTAGTGGGTGCTGCAGTTGGTAGTGTGGCAGTGCAGCAGTTGTAGTAGGAGCTGATGTTGTAGTGGGTGCTGCAGTTGGATAAACGTTATGTAATAAAGTACAAAACCTTTTCATTAAATGATTAAGAACTGAAAGAAGAATAGAATGGTGGTCAAATGATAGAATGAAGCCAGAAAAAGTAATGTATACCCAGTGGTCCCTAGGACATAGTCCCATCATTTATTTAAATACAATTTTAAAAAATGCATTATTATAATGACATCGGTACATCACTTGTTCTTAGTTTTCTTCTGTCAGCATGGTGCTTCTTACTGTAGAATATTGCTTGATGTGTCACCTACCAATGCCATTGACTGTGATGCTGCTGGACTCAATATTGAGCCCTGAGACCTCTCCACTTTGAACTGCATCTGATAGCGTACTTGTGACCTCCGTAATACTGGGTGATGATTCTGTGTTGAAAGATACGCTTGCATCTGTGACAGTCGATCCATTGCTAAGAAAGGAAATTCACAAAAAGGACACATGATTGTTTTCTGATCAGACAAGCATGCATTTGCACACCTACAGTATACTGACACTCACATATACGTATACACACAAACACACACAATAAATAAATATATTTACCTGAAACCATTCACGATCACTATAATGAAGGAAGAAAAGCGTGCCCTGTAGATGCGTGAAAGCTGAAATCAGAAGTATGATTGTTAAAAAATAATAATATTATAAAACTATTTTATATATTGACGAATCCATTACCAAGTTGATAAATGCCTACAGCTTCCTTGCGAATGTGATCTGATCAACAAGATAAAACAGGTCTAGCAATCATTACCTGTATTGTTGTGACATTTAAAATACTTTCAGACAGATAGTTTCTTCAAACAGTGAAGCAAATAAAAACCTATTGTTTTTGTACACTATAGGTTAATTTAGAGCTGGGCGCAGCTCACCTCTTCCTCGGTCGTTCTTGCTTTCTCCTGAAAAGCCACAGACTGACGATTTAAAAGATCATTTACGAACATGTCAGTGGAAACAAACTTAAGGGTATAAGTTGTGGCAGGAGCTGCAGTCGTAGTGGGTGCTGCAGTTGTAGTGGGGGCTGCAGTTGTAGTGGGGGCTGCAATCGTAATGGGGTCTGCAGTTGTAGTGGGAGCTGCAGTCGAAGTAGGGGCTGCAGTGGTAGTCGCGACAGCAGTTGTAGTAGGAGCTGCAGTCGTAGTGGGGGCTGCAGTTGTAGTAGGAGCTGATGTTGTAGTGGGTGCTGCAGTTGTAGTGGGGGCTGCAGTCGTAGTAGGACCTGATGTTGTAGTGGGGGCAGCAGTTGTGGTAGGAGCTGATGTCGTAGTGGGTGCTGCGGTTGTAGTGGGTGCTACAGTTGTAGTTGGAGCTGCAGTCGTAGTGGGTGCTGCAGTTGTAGTAGGGGCTGCAGTTGTAGTGGGTGCTGCAGTTGTAGTGGGTGCTGCAGTTGTAGTGAGCTGATGTCATACTGGGTGCTGCAGTTGTAGTAGGAGCTGTAGTGGGGGCTGCAGTTGTAGTAGGAGCTGATGTTGTAGTGGGGGCTACAGTTGTAGTGGGAGCTGATGTCGTAGTGGGAGCTGCAGTCGTAGTAGGGGCTGCAATTGTGGTAGGGGCTGCAGTCATAGTGGGTGCTGCAGTGGTAGTGGGAGCTGCAGTTGTAGTGGGAGCTGCAGTCGTAGTAGGGGCTGCAGTTGTGGTAGGGGCTGAGGTCGTAGTGGGAGCTGCAGTTGTGGTAGGAGCTGCAGTTGTAGTGGATGCTGCAGTGGTAGTGGGGACTGCAGTTGTGGTAGGGGCTGAGGTCGTAGTGGGAGCTGCAGTTGTGGTAGGAGCTGCAGTTGTAGTGGATGCTGCAGTCATAGTGGGGGCTGCAGTCGTAGTGGGAGCTGATGTCGTAGTGGGAGCTGCAGTCGTAGTAGGGGCTGCAGTTGTGGTAGGGGCTGAGGTGGTAGTGGGAGCTGCAGTTGTGGTAGGAGCTGCAGTTGTAGTGGGGGCTGCAGTGGTAGTGGGGACTGCAGTTGTAGTGGATGCTGCAGTGGTAGTTGGGGCTGCAGTTGAGGTAGGAGCTGGTGTTGTAGTGGGTGCTGCAGTCGTAGTGGGGGCTGTGGTTGTAGTGGGGGCTGCAGTCGTAGTGGGTGCTGCAGTCGTAGTGGGGTCTGCAGTCGTAGTAGGGGCTGCAGTCGTAGTAGGAGTTGCTGTTGTAGTTGGGGCTGCAGTTGTAGTAGGAGCTGCAGTTGTAGTAGGAGCTGCAGTCGTAATGGGGGCTGTAGTTGTAGTAGGAGCTGCAGTTGTAGTAGGAGCTGCAGTTGTGGTAGGAGCTGATGTTGTAGTGGGTGCTGCAGTTGTAGTGGGAGCTGCAGTTGTAGTTGGGGCTGCAGTCGTAGTGGGAGCTGCAGTTGTAGTGGGAGCTGCAGCTGTAGTAGGAGCTGATGTTGTAGTGGGTGGTACAGTTGTAGTGGGAGCTGCGGTTGTGGTAGGAGCTGATGTTGTGGTGGGTGGTAAAGTGGTAGTGGTTGCTGCAGTTGTAGTAGGCTGCTGTTGTAGTGGGTGCTACAGTTGTAGTGGGTGCTACAGTCGTGGTGGGGGCTGCAGTTGTAGTGGGGGCTGCGGTTGTAGTGGGGGCTGCAGTGGTGGTAGGAGCTGATGTTGTAGTAGGTGCTGCAGTTGTAGTAGGAGCTGATGTTGTAGTGGGGGCAGCAGATGTAGTAGGAGCTGCAGTTGTAGTTGGGACTGCAGTGGTGGTAGGAGCTGATGTTGTAGTAGGTGCTGCAGTTGTAGTAGGAGCTGATGTTGTTGTGGGGGCAGCAGATGTAGTAGGGGCTGCAGTCGTAGTGGGGGCTACAGTTGTAGTGGGAGCTGTGGTTGTAGTGGTAGCTGTGGTTGTAGTGGGGGCTGCAGTTGTAGTTGGAGCTGCTGTTGTAGTGGGTGCTGCAGTTGGAGTGGGGGCTACAGTTGTAGTAGGACCTGATGTTGTAGTGGGTGCTGCAGTTGTAGTGGGTGCTGCAGTCGTAGTGGGTGCTGCAGTTGTAGTAGGAGCTGCAGTCGTAGTGGGTGCTGCAGTTGTAGTAGGGGCTGCAGTTGTAGTAGGGGCTGCAGTTGTAGTGGGAGCTGCAGTTGTGGTAGCAGCTGATGTTGTGGTGGGGGCGGCAGTTGTAGTTGGAGCTGCTGTTGTAGTGGGTGCTGCAGTTGTAGTGGGGGCTACAGTTGTAGTAGGACCTGATGTTGTAGTGGGGGCAGCAGTTGTAGTAGGAGCTGTAGTCGTAGTGGGTGCTGCAGTGGTAGTCGGGGCAGCAGTTGTAGTAGGAGCTGCAGTTGTAGTAGGAGGTGGTGTTGTAGTGGGTGCTGCAGTCGTAGTGGGTGCTGCAGTTGTAGTAGGGGCTGCAGTTGTAGTGGGTGCTGCAGTTGTAGTGGGAGCTGCAGTTGTAGTAGGAGCTGCAGTTGTAGTGCTTGGTACAGTTGTAGTGGGAGCTGATGTCGTAGTGGGAGCTGCAGTCGTAGTAGGGGCTGCAGTTGTAGTGGGTGCTGCAGTGGTAGTCGGGGCAGCAGTTGTAGTAGGAGCTGCAGTTGTAGTAGGAGGTGGTGTTGTAGTGGGTGCTGCAGTCGTAGTGGGGGTTGCAGTTGAGGTAGGAGCTGATGTTGTAGTGGGGGCTGCAGTCGTCGTGGGTACTGCAGTCGTCGTGGGGGCTGCAGTTGTAGTAGGAGGTGGTGTTGTAGTGGGTGCTGCAGTCGTAGTGGGGGCTGCAGTTGTAGTGGGTGCTGCAGTGGTAGTCGGGGCAGCAGTTGTAGTAGGAGCTGCAGTTGTAGTGGGTGCTGCAGTTGGATAAACGTTATGTAATAAAGTACAAAACCTTTTCATTAAATGATTAAGAACTGAAAGAAGAATAGAATGGTGGTCAAATGATAGAATGAAGCCAGAAAAAGTAATGTATACCCAGTGGTCCCTAGGACATAGTCCCATCATTTATTTAAATACAATTTTAAAAAAATGCATTATTATAATGACATCGGTACATCACTTGTTCTTAGTTATGTTCTGTCAGCATGGTGCTTCTTACTGTAGAATATTGCTTGATGTGTCACCTACCAATGCCATTGACTGTGATGCTGCTGGACTCAATATTGAGCCCTGAGACCTCTCCACTTTGAACTGCATCTGATAGCGTACTTGTGACCTCCGTACTACTGGGTGATGATTCTGTGTTGAAAGATACGCTTGCATCTGTGACAGTCGATCCATCGCTAAGAAAGGAAATTCACAAAAAGGACACATGATTGTTTTCTGATCAGACAAGCATGCATTTGCACACCTACAGTATACTGACACCCACATATACGTACGTATACACACAAGCACACACACACAATAAATACATATATTTACCTGAAACCTATCACGATCACTCTGATGAAGGAAGTAAAGCGTGCCCTGTAGATGCGTGAAAGCTGAAATCAGAAGTATGATTGTTAAAAAATAATAATATTATAAAACTATTTTATATATTGACGAATCCATTACCAAGTTGATAAATGCCTACAGCTTCCTTGCGAATGTGATCTGATCAACAAGATAAAACAGGTCTAGCAATCATTACCTGTATTGTTGTGACATTTAAAATACTTTCAGACAGATAGTTTCTTCAAACAGTGAAGCAAATAAAAACCTATTGTTTTTGTACACTATAGGTTAATTTAGAGCTGGGCGCAGCTCACCTCTTCCTCGATCGTTCTTGCTTTCTCCTGAAAAGCCACAGACTGACGATTTAAAAGATCATTTACGAACATGTCAGTGGAAACAAACTTAAGGGTATAAGTTGTGGCAGGAGCTGCAGTCGTAGTGGGTGCTGCAGTTGTAGTGGGGGCTGCAGTTGTAGTGGGGGCTGCAATCGTAATGGGGTCTGCAGTTGTAGTGGGAGCTGCAGTCGAAGTAGGGGCTGCAGTGGTAGTCGCGACAGCAGTTGTAGTAGGAGCTGCAGTCGTAGTGGGGGCTGCAGTTGTAGTAGGAGCTGATGTTGTAGTGGGTGCTGCAGTTGTAGTGGGGGCTGCAGTCGTAGTAGGACCTGATGTTGTAGTGGGGGCAGCAGTTGTGGTAGGAGCTGATGTCGTAGTGGGTGCTGCGGTTGTAGTGGGTGCTACAGTTGTAGTTGGAGCTGCAGTCGTAGTGGGTGCTGCAGTTGTAGTAGGGGCTGCAGTTGTAGTGGGTGTTGCAGTTGTAGTGGGTGCTGCAGTTGTAGTGGGAGCTGATGTCATACTGGGTGCTGCAGTCGTAGTGGGGGCTGCAGTTGTAGTAGGACCTACTGTTGTAGTGGGGGCTACAGTTGTAGTGGGAGCTGATGTCGTAGTGGGAGCTGCAGTCGTAGTAGGGGCTGCAATTGTGGTAGGGGCTGCAGTCGTAGTGGGTGATGCAGTGGTAGTGGGAGCTGCAGTTGTAGTGGGAGCTGATGTTGTAGTGGGAGCTGATGTTGTAGTGGGGGCTGCAGTCGTAGTGGGTGCTGCAGTCGTAGTGGGTGCTGCAGTTGTAGTGGGGGCTACAGTTGTAGTGTGGGCTGCAGTTGTAGTGGGAGCTGATGTCGTAGTGGGAGCTGCAGTCGTAGTAGGGGCTGCAGTTGTGGTAGGGGCTGAGGTCGTAGTGGGAGCTGCAGTTGTGGTTGGAGCTGCAGTTGTAGTGGATGCTGCAGTGGTAGTGGGGGCTGCAGTTGTAGTGGATGCTGCAGTGGTAGTTGGGGCTGCAGTTGAGGTAGGAGCTGGTGTTGTAGTGGGTGCTGCAGTCGTAGTGGGAGCTGTGGTTGTAGTGGGGGCTGCAGTCGTAGTGGGTGCTGCAGTCGTAGTGGGGTCTGCAGTCGTAGTAGGAGTTGCTGTTGTAGTTGGGGCTACAGTTGTAAAGGGAGCTGATATCATAGTGGGTGCTGCAGTTGTAGTGGGGGCTGCAGTCGTAATGGGGGCTGTAGTTGTAGTAGGAGCTGCAGTTGTGTTAGGGGCTGAGGTCGTAGTGGGAGCTGCAGTTGTGGTAGGAGCTGCAGTTGTAGTGGATGCTGCAGTGGTAGTCGGTGCAGCAGTTGTAGTAGGAGCTGCAGTCGTAGTGGGGGCTGCAGTTGTAGTGGATGTTGCAGTGGTAGTTGGGGCTGCAGTTGAGGTAGGAGCTGATGTTGTAGTGGGGGCAGCAGATGTAGTAGGGGCTTCAGTTGTAGTGGGTTCTGCAGTGGTAGTTGGGGCTTCAGTTGAGGTAGGAGCTGGTGTTGTAGTGGGTGCTGCAGTCGTAGTGGGAGCTGTGGTTGTAGTGGGGGCTGCAGTCGTAGTGGGTGCTGCAGTCGTAGTGGGGTCTGCAGTCGTGGTAGGGTCTGCAGTCGTAGTAGGAGTTGCTGTTGTAGTTGGAGCTACAGTTGTAATGGGAGCTGATGTCATAGTGGGTGCTGCAGTTGTAGTGGGGGCTGCAGTCGTAATGGGGGCTGCAGTTGTAGTAGGAGCTGCAGTTGTAGTAGGAGCTGCAGTTGTGGTTGGAGCTGATGTTGTAGTGGGTGCTGCAGTTGTAGTGGGAGATGCGGTTGTAGTTGGGGTTTCAGTCGTAGTGGGGCTGCAGTTGTAGTGGATGCTGCAATGGTAGTCGGGGCAGCAGTTGTAGTAGGAGCTGCAGTTGTAGTGGATGCTGCAGTGGTAGTCGGGGCAGCAGTTGTAGTAGGAGCTGCAGTTGTAGTGGATGCTGCAGTGGTAGTCGGGGCAGCAGTTGTAGTAGGAGCTGCAGTTGTAGTGGGAGCTGCGGTTGTAGTGGGTGCTGCAGTGGTAGTTGGGGCTGCAGTCGTAGTGGGTGCTGCAGTTGTAGTGGGGGCTGCAGTTGTGGTTGTAGCTGCAGTTGTAGTGGGTGCTGCACTGGTAGTTGGGGCTGCAGTTGTAGTGGGAGCTGATGTCGTAGTGGGAGCTGCAGTAGTAGTGGGTGCTGCAGTTGTAGTGGGGGCTGCAGTTGTAGTGGGTGCTGCACTGGTAGTTGGGGCAGCAGTTGTAGTGGGGGCTGCAGTTGTAGTGGGGGCTGCAGTTGTAGTGGGTGCTACAGTTGTAGTGGGAGCTGAGGTCGTAGTGGGAGCTGCAGTTGTGGTAGGAGCTGCAGTCGTAGTGGGAGCTGTAGTTGTTGTGGGGGCTGCAGTTGTGGTAGGAGCTGCAGTTGTAGTGGGTGCTGCACTGGTAGTAGGAGCTGAGGTCGTAGAGAGACCTGCAGTTAGATAAACGTTATGAAATAAAGTACAAAACATTTTCATTAAATCATTAAGAACTGAAAGAAGAATAGAATGGTTGTCAAATGATAGAAGGAAGCCAGAAAAAGTAATCTATTCCCATTGGTCCCTAGGACATAGTCCCATCATTTATTTAAATAAAATAAAATAAATGCATTATTAGATTGACATCAGCACATCACTTGTTCTTAGTTATCTACTGTCAGCATGATTCTTCTTACTGTAGAATATTGCTTGATTTGTCACCTACCAATGCCATTGACTATGATGCTGTTGGGATCAATATTGAGCACTGAGACTTCTCCACTTTGAACTGCATCTGATAGCGAACTTGTGACCTCCATAATACTGGGTGATGATTCTGTGTTGAAAATCACGTTTGAAGTTGTGACAGTCGATCCATTGCTAAGAAAGGAAATTCACACAAAGCACACATGATTGTTTTTTGAGCAGACAAGCATGCATTTGCACACCTACAGTATACTGACACACACATATACGTATACACACAAACACACAAAATAAATAAATATATTTACCTGAAACCTGTCACAGTCACTCTGATGAAGGAAGTAAAGCGTGCCCTGTAGATGCGTGAAAGCTGAAATCAGAAGTATGATTGTTAAAAAAGTAATATTACAAAACTATTTTATATATTGACGAATCCATTACCAAGTTGATAAATGCCTACAGCTTCCTTGCGAATGTCTTCTTCGCAACAGGATAAAACAAGTCTAGCAATCATTATCTGTATTGTTGTTACATTTCAAATACTTTCAGATAGTTTCTTCAAACAGGAAAGCAACTAAAAAGCCATTGTCTTTCTGCCACATAGGCTAATTTAGAGCTGGTCACAGCTCACCTCTTCCTCGGTCTGTCTTTCTTTCTCCTGAAAAGCCTGGGACTGAGGGTTTGAAAGATCATCTAAGAAGATGTCACTGGAACTGTACTGAAGGGCGTAAATATCAGTTTCTATCACAACTACAGGTATAATGAGGGCTGCAGTTGTGATAGGAGCTGCAGTCGTACTGGGGCTGCAGTTGTAGTGGGTGCTACAGTTGTAGGGGAGCTGCAGCCGTAGTGGGGGCTGCAGTTGTGGTAGGAGATGTAGTGGGGGCTGCAGTTGTACTGGGAGCTGTGGTTGTGGTAGGAGCCGATGTCGTAGTGGGAGCTGCAGTCGTAGTAGGAGCTGATGTTGTACTCGGAACTGTGGTTGTAATGGGGGCTGCAGTTGTGATAGGAGCTGATGCTGTAGTGGGTGCTACAGTTGTAGTTGGAGCTGCAGCCGTAGTGGGGGCTGCGGTTGTGGTAGGAGCTGCAGTTGTAGTAGGAGCTGCAGTTGAAGTTGGGGTTGCAGTTGTAGTAGGAGCTGCTGTTGTAGTTGGGGCTGCAGTTGTGGTAGGAGCTGCAGTTGTAGTAGGAGCTGCGGTTGTAGTTGGGGTTGAGGCTGTGGTAGGAGCTGATGTCGTAGTGGGTGCTGCAGTTGTTGTAGGAGCTGCTGTTGTAGTTGGGGCTGCAGTTGTGGTAGGAGCTGATGTTGGGTGTTGCAGTTGTAGTGGGAGCTGTGGTTGTAGTGGGGCTGCAGTTGTAGTAGGAGCTGCAGTTGTAGTAGGAGCTGCTGTTGTAGTTGGGGCTGCAGCTGTGGTAGGAGCTGATGTCGTAGTGGGTGTTGCAGTTGTAGTGGGAGCTGTGGTTGTAGTTGGGGCTGCAGTTGTGGTAGGAGCTGCAGTTGTAGTAGGAGCTGCGGTTGTAGTTGGGGTTGCAGCTGTGGTAGGAACTGATGTCGTAGTGGGTGCTGCAGTTGTTGTAGGAGCTGCTGTTGTAGTTGGGGCTGCAGTTGTGGTAGGAGCTGATGTCGTAGTGGGTGTTGCAGTTGTAGTGGGAGTTGTGGTTGTAGTGGGGGCTGCAGTTGTAGTAGGAGCTGCTGTTGTAGTTGGGGCTGCAGTTGTGGTAGGAACCGATGTCGTAGTAGGTACTGCAGTTGTAGTGGGTGCTGCAGTTGTAGTGGGGGTTGCAGTCATCGTGGGTACTGCAGTCGTCGTGGGGGCTGCAGTAGTAGTTGGGGCTGCAGTTGTAGTGGATGCTGCAGTTGTTGTGGGTGCTGCAGTGGTAGTTGGGGCTGCAGTTGAGGTAGGAGCTGATGTCGTAGTGGGGGCACCAGTTGTAGTAGGAGCTGCAGTTGTACTGGGAGCTGTGGTTGTGGTAGGAGCCGATGTCGTAGTGGGAGCTGCAGTCGTAGTCGGAGCTGATGTTGTACTCGGAACTGTGGTTGTAATGGGGGCTGCAGTTGTGGTAGGAGGTGCAGTCGTCGTGGGGGTTGCAGTTGTGGTAGGAGCTGGTGTTGTTGTGTGAGCTGCTGTTGAAGTGGGGGCTCCAGTTGTGATAGGAGCTGAAGCTGTAGTGGGTGCTACAGTTGTAGTGGGCGCTGCAGCCGTAGTGGGGGCTGCGGTTGTGGTAGGAGCCGATGTCGCAGTGGGAGCTGCAGTCGTAGTAGGAGCTGATGTTGTAATTTGTGCTACAGTAGTAGTGGGAGCTGCAGTCATAGTGGCGGCTGCAGTTGTGGTAGTGGCTGGAACAGCAGTACTTGTGGGGATTGATGTAGTTTCATCTGCAGTGGAGTTGGGGACATTCACAGAATTTTAGGGAGTTGTTGACAATAACTGCATTTGGATTAAAATAGTTGTTATTATTAAAACCTGGTAAATGGCATAGCAAGGGGTGCAACTATCAACACAATCCAGTATACCCTCTATGAGTCCAGTAAGGAATGGCTACATCATTGGTAATAAACATTATGATGCAATTTACGTTCTCACTTCATGATGCAATGAGGTCACAACGTCAGTCAGTCAAATTAAGCAGCCTATAGAAACTTTTCCATTAAAACTAGTTTCTGATTCTACTGGTATTTTTTATTGGCTACTGGTATCTCTCCAGCTAAAGGTGTTTGAAGAACAGTAGCCATTTATGAACTTGTTAGCTTGCTAGTTTAATATAACATCAGTTCATATTGCTAACAGCTTCGCATTTTATAAATGTGTTTTCTTTCTTTTTAGGCAGTTTAGTATTCAATAGACAATATTCAATATTTCAATATTGCAGTAGAAGAAGGACAATTTATGAAGAGGTTAAGTGCATTAAGAATAAGGAGCTTTGTTTTATAATAAATTATATTGCTAACACACTAAAGGGTTAATTTGTTGAGAGCGTTACCAGAGAAGAGGTAATAATATCCTTAAAAGTACACACAATTCATATTTTTTAGAGGACTTTGAGATAAGTGATGGAGAAGTACTAAAAAAACTACAAGAAGTTAAGACAACTAAGGCAGCAGGCCCGGATGGCATATATCCTAGAGTACGCAACAGACTTGGGGAGATATATTTATAAACCATTGACAGATATCTTTATGCAATCCCTAGACACTGGAGAAATACCAGATGACTGGAAGCAAGGTAGTATAATTCCAAGATATAAGAAACCCCAGGGAACTATAGGCCTGTCAGTTTAACCTGCAACTCGTGTAAAATACTGGAATGCATTATTAGGGACAAGTTGGGATTATCCCTGAAAAATAATAGTATTGAGATAGCCAACATGAAAGGCCTCCCGCGTGGTCCAGTGGTTACAACGTCCGACGCTGGCCACGGAGACCGGGGTTCAATTCCCGTCTCGCCAAGTGTCGGCTTTGGCCGGGAGTGCCACCAGGGGGCGGCGATTGGCTGTCCGCCCAGGGAGGGGGAGGAAGCCACGTGACGTTCGCTGCGTATAGTGGCCCTGTAAGTACCGGGTTCGGTCGACGGCTTGGCGAGTGACGTCTCGGAAGAGGCGTCACTTCGCCTCGTCACTACCGGTCGCAGGACTACGGCAGCGAACTCACATTACTAGGGGGGGATTGACGTAAAAAATAGCGGGTCTAATTGGCTACCAAATTGGGAGAAAATGGGATAAAATCAGAAACAAATTTTTAAAAGAAGAGATACCCAACATGTTTTTTTCAGGGGGAGGTCATGCCTAACAAACCTCCTGGACTTCTTTGAGCAAGCTGCAGTGCTTTGTGTTTTGACTTGAGCCAGGCTTGTGATATTATATATTTTGAATTTCAAGCATTTGACAAGGTACCCTACGAGAGGCTTATTGTCAAAATGAATTCAGTAGGAATTACAGACTGGGTTGATAATTAGCTGCAAGGTCAAATACAGAATAAAGGTAGGAGGGGTCATATCTGTGGGCAGTGGAGTCCTGCAGGGATTGCTGCTAGGTCCTCTGCTCTTTGTTATTTACATATTTACAAATATTCTTGATAGGGACTGTCACACGCCACGTGACAATCACGGAACTGGAGGAGAGCAGCTGATGGTATGAACTGGCAGAGGAGTGGGGTTTGCCGGTCTACGGACCGGATCTTTATTTTTCTCCTCCTCCTTAAATTTTCAGATGATACAAATCTTGGGGGTTTAGGAAACACTTTGGAATCGACTTAGGAAATCCAAGATGATTTAAACAGAATCCAGAAATGGTCAGAAACATGGCAGATGACATTCAATATTGCTAAATGTAAAGTTATGCATTTGGAAAATAAAAATATAAGACAGGAGTAGTTTATGAGAGGAGAAAATTTGAATGTGTTCATATTCAAAAAGACCTCGGAGTTGTAGTTGATCAAATTCTATCCGCATCTAAACGAAAAAGGCCCATATGTTGTTGGGATGTATAGCAAAACTTATTGAGTACAAATCAAAGGAGGTTATAGTGATGCTATATAATGTATTTGTCAGACCTCACTTAGAGTACTGTGTGCAGTTCTGGGCACCACACTACAAGAAAGATATAGAAGCTCTTGAAAAGTACAAAGAAGGGCAAATAAATTGGTACCTGGTAATGAAAGGTAAAAGTAATGAGGGAAGACTTAAGAAGCCTAATTTATCCAAGCTTAGGAAATGGAGACTAATAGACGACTTGCACCAAAGGTGACATTCCTGCGCCGATCTAGCCTGCAATAAATGGTATGCGGTATTACCTTTACTCAAGTTAGTCTAGTCATTCAAACACGAAGTGAAATGGAAAAACTAGGCAGCAGGTTAACCTTTAGCGGGCCTAAGGTGGCTGCGTGATCAACTAAACGTCTGTTGTAGCATCTGTAACAACTAAAGGCCTCAGTATACTTCAAGATGACCGGTTTGCGACCAAAACGAAGCGCCACATTGGGCTTTGATAGCCGCAGTGTGTGCAGGCTGGCTAGCCGAACTTGTCAAACTTTTCGCACAGCCCTTCCCAGTACACCGTTGCATGCAATTGACCAACAATTGGTTGAGTTTTTTACATATGTCATTTGTGCCACTTGTTTCCTGTTAACACTGCTTAGTAATGACAATTGCTGATGCATAGTTGTTTAAATTATATAGGCTAGGCTAACCCGTAACTCCATTTGGTCCCGGTTTCCATCAAAAAATAAAATGGGAGACAATCAAAAAAGGTGATGTTATTTATTCAATGTACAATGAGAAATGACATTTTCCAGATCCATCAAAAAAATAAAATAGACAGTCACTGTTTTTCAATGTACAATGAGAAATGACATTTTCAAGTAGTGTTTTTCTACCTCATCAAGTAGTATAGGAGAAGACTCAATGCTGTTATCTTGGCAAGGGGAGGGTGCACAAAGTACTAAGTGCATGGGTGCAATAATTGTGGCACACATGTTTTTGAGAAAAATAATTATTTTTTGATAAGGATTTTTTTCTTTGAATAATTTTACTTCACTTCGATTTCTCTCATATTTTGAGTGTAAGGTCACCAGTGACCGGTGCAGATGGAGGGGACTAATTGCCCAATGTTCCAGCAGGAACGGGTGGAACTAAGTCTAAGTCAGTTGAGTGTAAGATCAAGCTGATGAACAACAAAGACATTTTCTTCATAGTTTTGTTTTGCTCATCTTCACCAAGGGTGTCAATAATTCTGAAGGGCACTATATATAATTAATATTATACTGCATATGCCAAAAGGGACCAGGTACTTCACAGTTGTTAGAGCAGCTGTAGTTGTAGGAGCAGTAGTGAGCTGGAGTAGTTCCAAAGGCAGCAGTTGTGTGGGCTGCAGTAGTTGGAATTAGAGACGTTGCAATTTCAAGAGCTTTGATATGTCTGTGTTCAGATGTGGCATGATAAGTATTTGGAGGTTGTAGGAGCAGTAGCAGTAGTCTGAGCTGCAGTATTGGTGGAGGCTGCACATGTTATGGGGCTCCTATTGTAGTTGGAGCATCAGTGGTTAGAGGTGCAGTAAAGTATTTGACAGTTTTACAGAAGTAGTTGTGAAAGTAGAAATTAGAGTTGCAATAGTCATAGTGGTGAGACTGGCAGTCTAATCTTTAGACCCAAGATAGTGTTGAGGACAGATGTAGAGATCTGAGAAAGAGATGTAGTTCAATCTGAATTATGTTTTGAAGTAGTTTGAGCTGCTGCAAGTGTATAAGCTACATTAGCAGTCTTCACTTTAGTTGCGGTCAGAGGTGTGATGGGTGTACATTGGTTTAAATGTTTGCCAGAGAAATACTACTTATCTTGCCTGGAGTACTTTTTGGCATGTCAAAAGTGGTGGATGTTGCAGTTGTAGTTAGAGAAGGAGTGGTGGTAGGAGGTATGATAGTGGCTGGAGGTAAACTGGAGGGAAAAGCAGCAGATGAGCAGCTGTAGTTGTCCCTTCAGACGTTGTCTCAACTACAATTGTTCTCTGAGCCATGTTAGTAGTTAGATCTTCAGTTGTAGTTGGAGAATCAGTAGTAGTTAGAGGTGCAGTAGTTGGCTCTGTTGTTGTTGGCAAATTAATTGTTGACACCTTTCAGTAGTTGCACCTTCAGTTGTTGATTCAATTACAGTGGTTATCTGAGCAGCAGTAGTAGTAGTTCATTTTAGTTTGAGCCAGAGTGGTAGTTTGAGTGGGAGTTTGAGCTGCAGTTAGTTGTGGTGTTTGTGCAGCTGTAGTAGAGATTTTATCTGCAGTAATACTTTCAAGTTTTGTAGTAGTAGACACTGCAGCTTTCGTAGGGCCTACAGTAGTAGGGTGAATTGAACTTGTTGTAATTTGATCATTTGTGGTTAGAAATGTAGTAGATTTGGGAGCTTCAGTACTGGTAAACACAACAGTAGTTGATGGAGCTGTAGTAGTTACTGAATGAGTAATTAATGTGACTTGCAGTAGTAGTTGGGACATCAGAAGTTGCCAGTGTTGGAGAGGTACTTTGAGGAGCAGTAGTGTTTGTGCTGTTTGTGCAACTGTAGTTGAAATTAGATCTGCACTAATACTTTTGAGGTTCTGTAGTAGTTGAGTGGTTAGAGTCTCTAGTTTGAGCATTAGTTGTGATTAGAGATGGGGTAGATTTGGGAGCTTCATTAGTGGTAAAAACAACAGTAGTTGAAGGAAATACAGTAGTTATTAAATGTCTAGTAGTACTTGGAGTATCAGCTGTGCTTGATTCTATGCTGATGGCTACAGAACTTGGGGGAACAGTTGTAGTTTCACCTTCAGTAGTAGTTTCAGATACAGTGGCTATCTGACTTGGAGTAGTTGTAGCTACAGTAGTAGTTAGAGTGACCATAGTTGTAGGAGCTATAGCGTTATAGTATGAGTTTGTTGTGTTGTTGTTTGTGCATCTGTAGTAGAGATTTGATCTGCTGTAGTTGTAGAGGCTGAATTTATTATTGTGGCAGTACAGTACTTGGGGAAATTAGTGCTTGGAATTTCATACGTAGGCTAGACAGTAGTCATTAGAATTGTTGGAGCATTTCTCTGTTGTGGTCAGCAAATTAGTTGTAGACTTGATTTACAGTAGTAGTTTGAGTTGTGCTTGATTCTGTAGTTGCAATCAGTGCTGGAGTAATGGTATTTGGTGCAGTTGAGGTTTGCAAATTAGTAATAACTGGAGGAGATAGTGCTAGTCCGAGATTCAGGAGTAGGCGGTGCTGTAGTGGTAGTAAGATCAGACGGATCTAGTAGTTGCAGCTGCAGTCATTGTTCAAGTTGATTTTGTTGTTATCATAATTGGAGCCACAGAAATAAAGGCAAAATTGGCAATACTTAAAAGAGGTGTTATGTTTAATTTACCTGGAGTGATGGTTGAAGCTTGAGCAGCAGTTGCAGTGGGCGTTGACGTAGGGTTTTCACAGCTTCCCTGTAGAGCTTAAAGAATATGTTTAATGATTAATATTAATTAGCTCATGATTTGACAGTTTTTAAATGAATATTAAAACTTAAGATTCTTTTTTATATATATTGTTTTTTGTCATTCTATTTTTTCCTGTTTCTCACAATTTTGTGGCCTATTGATTCATTACCCTCCCCAGCAGCCCGCCTCCTCCAACTATGGGCCCGGCCGCTACCCTGGGACTGGCAGTGACCTCCTTCGAGACGGACCTCGCCAAGCCGTTGACCGTGGATCCGGTACAAGCTTTCTGTACCTGCGGCAAGCTCGTGCTGGCTTCCCTCCCCTGGGCGGACAGCCAATCGCCGCCCCCGAGCGGGACTCCCCGGCCAGAGCCAGGCCAATACTTAAAATTCTTAATATTAAGTATTTTATAATCACTTCAGTCCTATTAAACATAGGATGGAACATTTGTATAGCTGTGGGTATTTTCAGATTTTCTTTCCCCAGCATACATTTTCACATGTAGGATGGATTTATAACTGGGATAGTGACAGAGAGACACTCAGACTGTTTGTTTCTTTTGCTTGAGTAGCAATTCCAATTTTTGGAATAATCTGGTGTAATAATAATCTGCCATAACAACAACAGGAATAATAATAATAATCAGCATTGATTTATTTAAGAATAATCCTGTTGATAGAAATGTCCCTAGTCTCATGTGATGGTGGTCTCTTTCACATTGAATAACTGAAATACATTTAATATCACAAATATAACAATTTAATTTAATAGGTCTAATATAACAGTTTTTAAAACTTAATTTATAAAATCTGTGCATTTTCATCAGAAACCAGTCTGCTGTTTTGGTGCTGTGCAGATTATTTTCTTTACATTGTCACCAATCCCTTGTTGAGAGTCCACAGGGCAAAGACCAAATCAAATGAGCTGAGAGCAAAGTTAAAGATGAAAATGCAGCCTTATACATTTCCAACTCACAAACCGTTGCTCAGTTCTTTCACTTCACTCAGTGCCTCATTTAACAGTAAACTAATGATGCCATTAAGTAAATGTTCTATAGGCAAGGCCAAGTTACAATATGTTTCTCCAGATTTCTGGTAGAATTATGCTCAATTTTCATTTATTTAATCTCTAATCGGAAATGTTGTATTTTGATTGTGATGCCAGCTTCTCTTAGACGGCAAGTATGTTGTTTGATTTGATTGAAATGCTTACCAATTAGACACAGCAGCGTAAATCTGAGCTTCATTTTCTTGTTCAAAACCTGAAAGGCAAAGATTTTATTGATCAGTGATTATAACAGCTGTATTGTTTGAACAATGTTTCGTGAAATATATTTAAACTGTTGTAGTGTATTATTAATATTATAATTAGAATCATTAATAATGAAAATGTGAGGATCCCTCAACTTTCATAATGATTTATGGTTTTTATTTATTTAACCCATCTTTAACCAGGCTCCTCTAACAAACTCCCATGGTTTTTAAGCTATATACATCAAACTTCACAGAAATGTAGTTCTATAATTCAAGATAAGATTGCTCAAATTGAGTTTCATTTGCATCAGATTTAGTTAATGATTACACTAGGACTATATACTTGGACTGTCAGTATGACTTGTAATCCCCATTGCTTGGTTTCGCAGTGAACCTGTATGTGCAGATCCCCTCAATACCTTTTGTTTATTTTAACTAATTTAACAGGGAAAATTCACAATTTATAACATGAATGCAAACACCTTGAATGATTTGTGCCCACACATATTATTATTTGTATTCTCTGAGCTGGCTTAGACAAAGGGGCAAAACAGCAAAGCAGACATATAAAATTACTTTAATTTCACACAGAAAAGTGAGTACACAATGTTCAGGCAGTCCAGATATCAGTAGAGGTTGAGCTCTTGATTAGCCTTTACCCAGGATTTGAGTTGGCTTGAAAACATAGGGATATAGGCAGGTTCTTAATATAATAATAATAATAATAATATATGCCATTTAGCAGAGGCTTTTATCCAAAGCGACTTACAGTAATGAATGCATACATGTGGTCCTAATGGGAATTTCCTGAAAATGTCTCTAAATTCACTTCCTCCCTGTGTGACATACACCAAGTGTGCATGAAGGCAAACAAACCTATGTACGTTGAGAACCATAGCTCTGATTACTTGGCCAAGTCAAACGCTCAGAGTTAAATGTTGACTACACTCCTTTTGGCTGGCCTTATGGTACAGTTTTTCCAAATTACATTTACATTTTAGGCATTTATCAGACGCTCTTATCCAGAGTGACTTACACAGTTCACATTTCTATACATACAATCCATTTATACAGCTTTATATTTTACTGAAGCAATTTAGGTTAAGTACCTTGCTCAAGGTTACAACGGCAGTGCCCCCACCTGGGAATCAAACCAGCGACCTCTGAGTTACAAGCCCAGTTCTCTAACCACTCTACTACACTGCCGCCATGACAAATTGATCATATCTCATACCTCTAATGGAAGCATATCCATTTGTTCTTATAAAAACATCACAACCAGAATTCTCTGTCCTGCATAGTTTATCACTGTTAGGAGTCAAATCTCTCATGTGCTGAAATGGGCTCGAAAAGGTGATGAGGACAAAGACGACCATTGTTCATGATGGCAAGCTGTTGGAAGAATGTTGCCTTTACAATGCAATGCAAGAAAGCTAGCTAAAACGTGAATACAAATGAATCAACATTCAAAATGATCAACAGTCTCATAAAATGGACATCATAGTTTGAGTATACCTGGGGCCTTTGTATATTTTTACTTCATACCTGTTTATGAAATCTTCATCAGTAATTTAGTTATTTTTTAAAGATTTTATTTCAGATTTTTGGTGAAGCAACCACCCAAGCAACCCCCCTTTTTTTTAAACAGCACTCACTGTCTTTTATGTGTATAAGCAACATATCATTTTAACAGCTCTCAAGTAACGTTAGCTTATTATCTAATGTAAACTATCTTGCAGTGTAATGTAATAACTTTAGCTACAACACAACATGATTTCTAACTTAAATGTTGTGTAGCATGGTGCTGTTAATCATCTTTGTGATGTTAGGACATTCGCTCCTTTAAATATAATAGTCGTATTTGTTTGTACG
Organism: Aldrovandia affinis; assembly: GCA_029706075.1. Lineage (NCBI taxonomy): Eukaryota > Metazoa > Chordata > Actinopteri > Notacanthiformes > Halosauridae > Aldrovandia > Aldrovandia affinis. The sequence goes on along the minus strand of JAINUG010000658.1, from coordinate 34,941 downwards.
GGTTTTAATTAGGCTTTTTTTTCATAGCTAATTTTTTTCTCCTCTTGTTTTTCTGTGTGCTCCACCTACCTAACTAGCTGCCTGCCAGTGGGTCTGCAGCTCAAAAATACAACCACACATTCTTTAGTCTTCCTCAGCGCTGCTACCTTGCACTACCTCCACATTTGTTAGGTCATTCAACCTGCAGGCTCTTTCAGCCTTATGTTGGGGCTACCTAATAAGTATCCAATTGAATCGGGCGCATTTCTTTTGGCGTAGCACCCCCCTTCCGCGAAATAAATGAACTGGTCGCAGGGCTGGTCAAAAACAGCACTGCAATCCCCAAAAAGCAGTGATTTGTGACCAAGCCCACTCTCTGCATCAGCTTGATAGGAGGTAAATGGTGAATGGTGTAGATAGGTGTCTATCATCTTCATGTCGCAAACACGCAAAAATCGCACATCATTCGAAAGACGGTAAGCGGTGCTTCACTGGGTGGGCTTTAAAATACGTCATAAGCCATAATTGTCCAATCAACGACGTATAAAGTATTATATTGCGTTACATTGTACCGTATAAGGTTAGTGAAGCAGAGAAATGTCTGCTTCACTGAAGTACATTTTAATAACCTGAGGGTGGTGCTGTTTGCATGATACAGTTTTTTTAAAAGTGAGACTTTTTTGGATTGATTCACAGAGGAAATAGTCATTGTGATGATGCGTAGGTATTTAAAAAAAAGATGTTTTATTTGATATGTGTGTTATGTTTTTTTGTCTGTTTGTTTTTAGGTGAAGCACTGCTTCACCTGTTCTCTTATAGAAACCTCCACTGGTTGAATCGCTGCCCACAATTGGAGCCCCACCCCAGAGCATGATTTTCCTAAATAAGTAACTAAACACTGGTTTATTAGCAAAGCACATCCCTGGATGTTGGGAGGGCTTATCTCACATCAGTGCCAGCCTGGTCAGGCTCATAGTACCATTAGGTTATGACACTGATAAGGGAAGCTAATGCTTTTGGCACAAATTAATAAACACACTCATGGGTATGGAATCAGAATTAAATATGCTGTCATTGTAGGAAGGTTGTTGAAATTGAATAAAATAGGGTTTACATTTTTCTGTTTCATAATTATTATCAATCATACTGCATTGTAGATTCTCTAATGATTGATCTAATCATACTGCAGAACTGCCCCCATTTCTTTTTTCAAACGATGAAAGGACATTTAACCTTATGTTAAACTAATCATTTTGTAATTAGCAGTAGGGATTTTCGACACCAAAGCTCGAAACTACCGGTATATCGATCGTTCCGGCACTTGCAGATTCGATACAATATTCCGAGCAGCGTTTGAAAACGGCACAGTCACGTGGTCGATGTGTCGAACGTCCCGATCGAGAGGTCGAACGTCACGGTTGACGTGTCGAATGTCACAAGGTTTTAAAAATGGAGCGAAAGCTCGAAATCTTTGAATGCATGATGCGAGTTTGTCGAGTTTGTCGAATGTCGTTTGTGGGATTGCTGAGAGAGATATACTATTTATGAGGATTACTGAGAGAGACAGAGAGCGATATTTGCGAGGATTACGGAGATATTTTAGTTTATTTGATAATTAATTAGAAATTGTGAGAATTGTGAGATATATATATTAGTTAGTTAGATAGATAGATGAGATAGACATATATACCCTAGATTATGGAGGGTAGAGGCATCAAGAGACCAAATAAAAATATTTTTAAAAATATTGTTTCTGAATAATAATAATAATAATATACGCCATTTAGTAGATTTTTCCGTATATGTGGTCCCAATGGGAATGGAACCCACAACCCAAGCGTTGTCAGCGCCGTGCTCTACCTATTGAGCCGTACAGACCCACCAGAGGATACAAATAATATAAGACATTGAACCAGCAAGGGAGTCAACGGTAAATTAGTTAAGGGCAACCACCTTATTATGGATTTGTGCAATTGTAGTGAAGTGCAATAAGACCTAGTGCTGGGACTTGCGCAATATATGTATGGATGTGTTGTCATATGGATTGTTCTGTCTTTCGTTTTATACATTGTGGTGTATGGGAAGCTTTTTTAGATGCAAAACTATTTTCTGCACGAGCAGACAATAAAGTATTATCTCATCAACACAATTTCAAGTATCCCAGCGATGAGGATTTTGGCTAACGTTTTGCAAAACCTCTGTCAGCAACACACTTATAATTAAAGGCTGCAATGACAGCTTCTGTCAGTAGAGGCCAATGTTGACTTGCAGTGTTTCGAAACGTTTCGAAACAATTGTTTTAAATGTCTCGAGTTGTCTCAAAGTTTCGAGCTTCGAACTTTGTCTCAAAGTTTTCGTGGCATTTTAGCCACGTAAATTGTATTATTACCTTGGTAAAACTAGCACATAAGCTATAAACATCTAATGCTTAACAATTAGCATGACACTTTTTCTTAGTAGATAACAGGTTAAAGATTTGCTCCAATGTATATATCAACATTTGAAATAAATTATATTTGATGTCCTCCAAATTACAAATTTCAAGCAATCATTTCTGTCCAAAGTGTTATTTGCTTCAAGCAGATAATCAACTTAAAATTCCTTCTGCTTATTGCTTTCCAATCCTTACTTTCTCTAGATGACCATGAAAGGGTTTAGTGCCCTCTTGTGTTGAATTATACCGATTGCAGTGTGTGTGTGTGTGTGTGTGTGTGTGTGTGTGTGTGTGTGTGTGTGTGTGTGTGTGTGTGTGTGTGTGTGTGTGTGTGTGTGTGTGTGAAGACATTAAAACTGAAAAAAAGTATTTATTTCAACCCTCTCAACTCGGATTGAGTAGAGTAGAGATTGCTGATAAGTAACTATGTGAAATGGTATATTGTTTTGTTGTGTTTATTTTTCATACGTTAAGTCAATTCTGCATTGGGTAAGTCTTCATTTCTTAAAGAAATGGCAATGTCAGGCCACCAACCTGGCGATCCCTAACCTGACCTTTTATTTTCATAAAATGGGAGGGTTGCGGAATCAATGATTTCAAGATGTTCTGTACACAGAAATGTGGATTTGAACTCCATGTATACAAGAAAGCATTTTTGTCTGCTTGGTTTTTTTTTTTAAAGAGGTTATTTGTATTGACTTTCATTTTGATTCCCAGTTATTTTCCCCCTAATTTGGAATGCACAATCATATCTGTATGCCTATATCCATCACTGCAATGCCCTCGATAATTTTGAAAAGAGCATAGATGGGCGCATTTTTGTTCACTCAGTCCGCCAGCTGAGCTGCTCAGACATTGCTTTGAATTGGTACACCTCATGCACAGCTTGTACAGGTTGACTGCACCCTCCCTGCACCACCCTCCCAACCAGCCACCGTCTGCACTAAGATCTTTGGGTCAGGATTCCATACCAGACCATTGGGTGCGTCACAACACTGAAACCCAGTGCTTTGGCAGGACAAGCCACCAAGGAGCCCATACATGCATTCTGATGGTGTAACAATGGGTGCTGACACCTTTCCATTCAATTTCATGCCGCCTTAGGCATTTTTTTCTGCTGTTTCAATGAATATTTTATAAGAAACCAAGGAACAGCGAGTTTGTCATTGAAGTGGATAACACGCTGCTTTCAAATTTTCTGTAAACATATGCCAATTACCAATTGATACACTTCAGTAGATTAACTGCAGATTCCTTTGTCGCGAATGCCAATATTATTTAGACTACTAGGTCCTGTTAAAAGACGTGTGCAGTTCTAAAATAACTTACTATGCTCTCTTGGAAACATGATTTCTACATTCACTAATTTCTGGGCATTTCATTTCAGAATGGTGGTTTTCTTTTAGTAGAAGTAGTTTTGGAATTATGACATTTAATGAAGGCGTATCTATTCCGGTAGTTTCTGACAAACTTGGGCTCTAGTTTGAGGAGAACGGTAGCGAAAACGCACCTGGATGGTAGTGCAGTTGCTAGTTTGGGCCGTCTTAAACTAAATATTTCTGCGCATACATACGTATATTTAAAAATCGCATATCAATTGCACAGGTGTAAGGACTGTCTCTTTCATTATCGTGCACTGAACCACTCATTACAAGTGCGAAACTCAAATTATTTGAGCTACTTAGTTGAATACGGGTTGTATTTGAAATAGTTGTATATTGAACAATTTGCCTCAGAGTGAGGTGAAAAACGGAACGGAGGACAGATATGCGAAAAATCCCCATTATTAACATCACCAAAGTAGCACATAAAGCATTGCATTTAAGTTAAGAGGTGGTCTGGGTGAACGAAAACGCACACGAATTACCATGCACGAAACGTGCACAAAATTGTCTAATATTTTCATTGGCACTCCATTGCTCTGCCCAACCCATCTTGACGCAACGCCTTTATAGCAACCTACGAAACTACGAAACTAACGGAGGCGAGAAATGTTCAGTTGGCGATGGCCGAAATTTAGCAATTCGCACTACCGTCCAGGTGCATTTTCGCTACCGTCCTCCCCAAACTAGAGCCGTAAAAGTTACATTTTATTCTTTATACATGAACTATCGATCCTCTATAAATGGTAACTTTGCACCAAATAAACACACAAATACAAGTTTATACTATATGCACTGTATAATGAACTGCAATCTATATAAAACCATTTTTAATAGTTGGGTAAAACAGTGTTTTCACTGCACATATGTCCTTTTGCAAGTGTATGTGAACACATTGATGTACATATCCCACATATACCCAAAGACACAACCATTTTACACGACACTGAAAAAACCTCCCAAATCTAAATACTAAATTCTAAATTCCCAAATCCCTAATCTCACCGCTCCATCATACACCACAACAAATATGAAGTAGGCTTACATTCATGAAAGCATATAAAGTCATTATCATTGCCCCCTCCGAAAATTGTATGTTTAGATAATGCATATATATGTATCCAAGAGAAGTGAACTGATACTTCTAGATACAAGATAAGCTAAACATGTTATATACATTTCTTTATTGCTATACATGTATAGTAGTTTGGAAACCTTGGCTCATATTCATAAAGAATAGAGTCTTAGATTTGGAGTACTGCTCAAGAACAGGTTTCTCCTGTCTATATTCTAACCGTGTACATTATGAGCCAAAAGGCAAAACTGATATTATATCACTGTTCTTACTCTGAGATGCTTCATGAATCTGAATTCTAGACTGATCAATAAAAAATAAAAAAAGGTTGAATTCTTCTCTGGGACATTGAGTCTCACGTTCCCCTGAAGCTGTATGTACAAGAGGTGGCCTCTGGATTTTTTGCTGTAAACGGCCAAAGAGAAAGCTTACAAATCTAACAGAGGCCACCTTGAGGCCAATAGGCTTTTTGGAAGATATTTTGGAAAAAAATACCTCTATTGAGGGCAGGCAACGAAAATAAGCATCTGGTAGGATTTTGGGCAAAAACCATTTTGGCTCTGCACTCACACCTACAGCACCAATAAGCAATGCAAGTCATCATTAATTAAGTTATTAATGGACTTACAGATCAACAAACGCAGGAGTGAAAGGTTTTCCAGGGACTGGAAAAATGTGTTACAGAGACTGTATATGAATAGGAGAAGAAAGGGAGAAAGAACGATTTTGGGAAACCTCAGATGCTCCAATGAGATTTTTTTTTCATCACCCATGAATTACAAGTCTCCAGGTTACAAACTTACCTTTTGGAAATGAATGAATCCACTGTCAGGAGATCGTCGTATTTCCCAAATTGGCAAAGTTGAATATCAGGGAAATATTTCAATTTATATTATATTCCAGGCTGTTCCCTCAAATCAGGCACTATTGCAGTACCAGCTGCAAATGGGAATATGATCAATAGTACTTGAGTCTTTGTATTTCTACCTGATCAACCTATTATGCATAAATATATGTGCTGGGCTGATTATATATATAACACACGCCTAACATTCCAATTACAGTGTGCACTGTGACTGTCAGTTTTTTCCCATATAGGGGCAGTGTTGACAGGCAGACTGCATCAAGGTGGGGAGTGTCTTCACTCACTATGCTTTGACAGTGTGGAGTATGTTGTGATCAGAAATATGAATTCCAGGGCTCCTGGGTGAAGACACTCGCAATGAAAAGGCACTCAGCTGTTACTATGAGTTACGGTCGACGGCTTGGCAAGTTCCGTCTCAGAGGAGGTGGTTCATCGCCTTTGTCACTGCCGGTCCCAGAGCTATGGCAGCAAGCTCACATTCAGAGGGGGGATAGTTCACATGAAAAGAGGGTACAATTGGCTACAAAATTGGGAGAAAAATGGGGAAACCATCAGAAACTAAATTTAAAAAATATATATATATGAATTCTTATTTCCTAATGGTTGATTTGATGATGGTGTCAAGATTTCAACCTGAAGCAACAAAATGTGAAAACTGCAAGGGTCTGAAAATGAAGGTTTATAGCCATACCCAGACAAAATGTATGTTTGAAATGCCAGTAAAATTGGTAAACGCTACTGCATTCTCCCTTCAGAGAATTTTCAAGGAAAAACGTTACTTACCAAAATGTACAATCGAATGAAAAATTATTTTGTTCTGAATATTGGGGCAGATGTTTCATTTAAAATGTTCCAGAACCTTCAGGACTTTTACTGGTTTCTAGTGTTCAAATATGTATTTGACCCAGGTCTGTTCATAGCTAGTTTTCAGTAATGCATTAAAAAAATTATGAAGGAAACTATGGTTATTTTGAACTGAAAAAAATGCTGCACACACACCCCACACATTCTTACACACAATTGCGTGTATACACCCACACACAAAATAATAAAACAATTCCTGTTTTACCATGGCTTAAAGAGATTTGATTGGAATGTTGTCTGGATTTTGTAGGTCTTCAATGGTTTATGTTGCGACTGTGTTTTGTTGAAGAAATGTGAGAAGGGTGTGTGCGTTTAAACCAAGGGCGTAACCACATATTAAATATTGTGGGGGGGGGGGGCATAATGAAAGGGAATGTTTTATATCTACAAATTATTGGGGGGATATGACTGTTTTGAATATTGGGGGACATGTATTAAAAACAGTCATATCTACCCCCATCGCCCCCACTCGTTATGCCTATGGTTTAAACTAAGATAAAAGTAACAGTATCTTTTTACTATTTAACTTGATTATTTTAGTACAAGAGTGCCTTAGAACAAAACTAGATCACACGCCAAACTCGCACACCGGCAAATGTGTTTAGTGACCATCCATATTGACACAAATGCCTTTATTGCAGACCACAAAACTACCAAACTGGCCAGAGGTGAGAAATCTTCCATTTGTGATGGACGAAACCCATAGTCTGCATGAAGGAACTAATTTTGTGCTGATTAATTCGCACAAGAGATCGGTGCAGTAGGCTTTGTTGCCTAAACAATTGAGAAAATGGTTGAATGTTTGAAAGCGAACTCCAAACCATGTTGGGCACTTTGACTGAATTCACCCCTCCGTGGACAGCATGGTTTTCCTTACTTGAGACCCTGTATGAGCAAGAATTCAAAAGGACCCCATCCCAATCACAAATTCATGGTGCCTTTCTTGTTTTACATGCTGTAGACATCTCTTCACAATAACTGGATTTTTGCCTTTGGTATTTCTTCCTCTCCTAACCTGCCTGTCTGCATCCAGTTTGAAAGAACTCTTCCTCCGCACAAATGTGAAAAAGTGTGCTTTTCACTATCGCAGAAAAAATGTATGGTGCAACAAATGTTTTTTCACACATATCGTTGGTTGATGAAAAAACTCATGATGTATATTTCAGTAGCCTGCGGCGTGTTCACCCCTTCACTGTTCAGGGTGTCCTCATGGTAAATAAGGGTGTTCCCCTGAAAATAATCAGTTTGGTTGCTGATTCAAAGCAAAAGTTTGATCCTCAGCAGCCTGCCCAGGCGTGAGGTTTCCTCTCTTTGCAGCAGTTGTCTGAAACAAACAAGATTTCTGAATCACCTATAGTATTTTCAAGGACAATGTATACATGCCCTGATTCACAACTGATAAGAGTGCCTGAAAATATAGGCCATTTGAGATCTTATTGTTTACAATTCTCAGGGAAGTGAGAATAGCCCATAAATTCACAGGGAACAGGCAGGACTTCCTGCTACTTAGTTAGAATTACTTAGTTAAGCAGTGGTTGGAGAGAAATCGCAGTTCTGGCTACTGGGATATGTTTTTATTCTTTTAAAACATCACATTCTAGAAACATAGCATGTTCTCCACAAGGTGACAGGTGAGCAAGGCTGGTTAGCGTATGCTACAATAGTTATCACCTGTTACAAGCCCACCTCGAGATGTTTCTGCAGTCGCAGTGGTTATGACCAAGGACTGGCTAATGGGCACACTTGCCATGGCTGATCTTGTCTAGCTGCAGTAGATTGTATGGGTCCGCAAGTTAATGAATGACTACATACCAGTACAGTAAATCTAGAATCAAATATATTTGCGCAATTTTCTTTCTATAAAACATCGCTTAATATTCCCAGTTATCAGTTACGAACGGTCAACTGGCAATGTGAAACTATGGTCGAAATCGATAAAAGCACTTCCATTGTCGTGTGTCCTAACATTACCTCTCATGCAGTGATGTCAAATTGGTTTCTCACCAAAGTATGGGAAAGGTTCCGCATCATGGCAAAATACCAGTTCCACAAGGTTGCTTCTAAATTGTTGTTCTAAATTATGTACAATATGTTTCCCTTTTTAATATTAGAATGTTTATTCATTTCACCATTTCATAAAGACATCTAATGGGACCGCCTTACTAGTGCAAAGATCTACGGTGCAGAATGAAGGAAATGGATATTGTGAATGGAAACTAAGATCATAGCTACCATTTTTTTAAACAAGGACTCACTTTCAACTTAGTGCATTAAATGAAAAGACACCAGTAAAGAGAATGTGGTCCCTCGTAGACATTATTACAACTTTTGGGTTATAGTAAAACTCATAGCCTGCAAGTTATAACATTAATTGTACTTTCCTATTAAATACTTGTCAGTCCCAGATCTGCACTGACCCATTATATTGAATTGTAAATAACGAGTTCAATTTTAATATACCAAACAAAATACATTTTTCATGTGTCACCATTAAAAGTGTGATGTGTTCTCATTTGGTGGGAAACAGTATAAAGTTGTAAAAAGATTGTAGAAGATCACAAAAATAATTCTTATTAAATGCTAATGATTTCCACTTGTCTTTTTAATAGACACTAGTTGACTGTAATTGTGTTAACGGTTTTGAAAATGTAAACAATGTTTCAACAAAAGTGCTCAAGCAATTTAGAAAAACAAACAAACAAAAAGCTGAGAAAGTTATGCATTATGCAGTCGTTATTCAAAATTAAGGACAAATGTTGATTGAATCTTGGCACATTTCATAGCAATTTTATAAGTTAGAAGCCCAGAGGTATGCAATTGCTTTCTAATTTGTTTGGAAGCTTACAGAGGACCTGCTGGTAGAGAGCCTCAAGCCATGAGGTGTGTGAAGAGTCAAGAGTCCAAGTAGTAGGCTAAATCTGAATGCTGAGCAATATGCAGGTTTCAGTGACCACAGATCACAGTGCACAAACATAAAGTCATTGAACCTTTTGGAGTAACTTAACTCTGTCTTGTATCACAAAAAAAACCTCAGTTCTTATTGAAACCTTAGTATGAGGGCTATGAGGGAGCAAAGGCATGTCAGCAATCCTGTCCCCAAACAAACTTTTTGAAGCAGAGGTTGCGCTCGTCATAAAACCACAAGAAGTGTATGGGTATTAAAACAAACACATAGTGACGAATGAATAATTGCATCTCAATGCATCAGAATGTATGCTACTTGTCTTACCTGTTGAATATATGTCATAATGTCTCAGTTGGATCAATCAATGGAGACATCAATGAGATAGGTGGAGGCTTTGTGTGCGTGAGTACTGTGTGGAGTGTATGTGTGTGGGTGTATGCAGTGTGTGTGGCACACACACTGTGCTTTTTTCACATCGACATACAATAAAAGAAATCCTTTATATAGGTAGTAATGCTATTGTTGAACACACAGAGCATTTTTCTTTGAGATGATGACATAACGAAAACATTGAAGCCTTAGTCACCAGATGCCATCAGCCTCTCGACAAAAGAAACAGTTGCGCACATGTTTTGACAAGAATCTTTCTTCAGAACCTATTTAATTTCAGCTGGAGGAAATGTGTTGATGGGAGTAACACATTTAATTAAACACATTGACTTTAATTTAATATGCTCTCCTGACATAAGAAAATGGTAGTAATAATAATGTTGATTCTGTCAACATTTAAGAATATTGCAGCTCTTCGGTAAATGTCAATTGACTGTGAAAGATATTATGGGCTCTCGTTGCATTATCAAACCGCAATGCGCAGACACTAATCCAGGACGGAGGTGAATTAAGGCATGTCCTTGTCCTTTCTGGTAGTTTTGTGACAAAAACGGTAGCGCACCTTTGGCGCACCTTTTTTCCCTTTAATCACTTTGCCATAGCAAACTGCCAATTTTGTCATGTCTAATTAAGAGCTAAACACAGCTAAACAATATCAGCAATCACTTTATTCGTTTTTGTTCATTATTATTCCTCACTATAAGGTCCCTTCTCTCAGTGCAATCATATGCAACCTTGGCAATGTGAAAAATGCCAAAGGGGGTGAATACTTTATGCCCACTGTAGATTATTTATTTTTGTGGTGTAAGAGGCAGGATGGCACAAGATTTATTAAGACATGCTGGTGTCCAATTTTGATGTTAATATTGATACGGTACTTTTTCTTAAAACTTAAAAGGGTAAAGGGGGGACACACATTTTCAAGCAGACATGTCAAACATCAGTACCATGGCTCGCAACTCTTCCAGCCAGACCCCCGAGACTCTAGATGACAATGCAAGTAGCTGCTTCCTTGGTGACGGAGACACAACATCAACTGGTCCTGTGATCTGGAAGTCCCCGATTGCTGGCTGGACCACCTGGGCCAGGAGTTGGGTAAAAGCAACTTGACTGACACCAGCACCAGTGGATCCTGATGAAATTGGCGGGCACATCTCCAAGAACACCTCCAAGGCCGTGAGCATTATTAAATGTGTTATGGCCTGTAACTTGGATTCTATCATAGAGGAAGAGCTAAAAAACTGCTTTGGCTGTGTAGTCACCCGACCCAGAGTCAACACAACAGTTTTTTGGAAAACCGTTTAAAAGGCGGTTTAGGCCTTGACTGGGGGACACAATGAACACCATCCCTGAGGCAGAACAAGACAACCTTTCGAACGATTAGTACAAGAAAAACAAATTGACCAGTTTACAACAGCACAAATGTGTGAGACTTTTTTAAAAAAATGTATTCCCCGTTTTTTCTCCCAATTTGTTTGCCAATTAAACCCAATTTGTTTGCCAATTAAACCAATAATTTATTTCAATTCCCCACCCTCATGAGTCCGTCGCCGGGATCCTCCGGGATCTAGACACACATTCCTGGTTGAGTGTTCCCACCTCTCTGGAGACGGACTCCTTAACCTTCTCCTCGATGAACTCGTGCCGGCTCTCCCTTGGCGGACAGCCAAATGGGCAGCCTCCAATCAGGCTGACGACCAAGGCCGGTCTGGTAGGGCAGCGCACACTGCCCGAAGCGTGGTGCGTGGTGCGTTAGACCGCTGCGCCATCCGCCAGGCCAGACTTTTTGAGGAGCTTATGGTGCTCCTGTACAAATCCTGCAAATCCAAATTTTTACAAACCATCCCCTGGGGTAAGCATAACATGCCTAGAAACGCATATGAACACTGTAAGAAATGCTTCTGGTGAAAATTCAAAATAAATGTTGTCAGACACTATAGAAAGTACATGATCATTATATGTCTATTTACTTAGGTTTTTTACAATAATGTTTCAAGATTGGTCACATTTTGTCAATGTTTACATATGTAACAGATGCCTGTGTAAATACATTGCAAAGAAATGTAAGCGTAGATGTTGATAAGGTGGCGGAATGTTTGACACTATCTCTTCTTGTGCAGGTCTGTGTGGATTTCTTTCTTGATGTAAAGTAACAGTTGTTCTTTTTATATGATGTTTTTAAACACATTCAGACTGTCATTTTAGAGAGATTTTAATTTCCCGAGTAGATAGACATGGTCACTGTTATTTACGACAAGCCTTGGTCGATCATCGCCCACGTTAACAAATAATTAATCGATTAATCTTTAAAAAAACAATAACTGCTAAATGTAGCGTATGTAATGTAACAGCATAAAACAATAAGAATTACGAAGGAAATGAAACACCATTCAGTAGGCCTAACAATGAAAACAATATTCCTTTTGAACTGAAAAGGGTTGTCCGACATATCAAGAATATAAGCATATCCATGTGTTCCGGGTGAGCCGTGTGCGCAGCCTGTTTACAGTAAAACCAGCCGTTGAGAACACCCGTTTCGACGGAACCGATGTCCCGGGGATGCATAAATACTGTCATGCCAAAAAAAAATGATTTCACCATCTGAGAAATGCAGAAGTAACATTAGGCGAGCTTAGCGAATTCAAGAGACCACACTATTGTTGGCTGAGGTAACGTTAGGGTAGCCTATATAAAATATAACAAAAATGTTTTGTAGTTGTAAATTGTTTCTTTTGTGAAATATTGCTAGATATATTTGATCAAATCAAGAAGGTTTCTATCTTCGATGCAACGGCAACGGGTGTCTGTTCGGTTTGTTTTTGCACTTTGTTTATTTTTCTTTCTTCAGTCATGTTTCATTCTCGTTCTGTTCCACGTCTGTCATTGTTCCTGTTCGAGTTCCTCTCCTTGTCTTGTCATGCACTTCGGGAAATTCTATGTTTCGGTTTTTTAGGGAGGAGGAGGAACGCATAAAGAAATCTGCGTGCGAATAAAGCGGAACGTGAGAAGCGTACAGAGATAGGACGAGAGAGAATGACAGCGATAGTTAGAAGCGTGAGATAATTAGTGATTAGTAGTGTTAGTAACTTAATCTACATCCCTAATGTTAGTAGATTAGTTGGTTAGTACTATATACATCTAACTAATATATACAAAGTGTAATTAGAAAGTAAGAAGGAAGTAAAACGAGATTAGAAACGAAGACGGAAAAACCGAAACATAGAATTTCCCGAAGTGCATGACAGAACGAGAATGAAACATGACTGAAGAAAGATAAATAAACAAAGTGCAAAAACAAACCGAACAGACACTCAAAACATAACAATAAGATGGCTTTTATAGCCATAAAATAGTTATTGAGGGGTGGATTGATTCAGACGGAGCACTACTGAAGGCCTAGGTGTGAAATGCACGGCCCGCCACTGATTTATGGTGATGTCCAGATGAAAAAGGAGACCCCTAAAAAAAATGCAGAAGTAGCAAAACTTATCGGTCAGTTCCCAAAGGTCAACAAAGAGGAAAGAGGGTAAACCCTGCCCCAATTATTAAAAGAAAGACCTGAACTCTAAAGAGCAATGGCTTTTGTGCGTAACACATCAGAGGAGTGTGTAAAGTCTGAACTGGATTTGTTTACAGTTCCCGGTCTGTTGGAGTTTTTCATTGCTGGAAATGGGGAAGACCATATTGACTTGAATAATATGCTTTTGCATATTCGCAGGGTTTTAATTATACACTAACTTCTTCGCATTTTTCTTCTTTTGGCCAAAGAATCAGGTGTTGTAATGCTGGGCTAGAACAAAAGCCTGCACCCACACTGGCCCTTCCCGGATAAGATTGGGGACCACTATCCCCAAGATCGTTGTTTTGGGGGAAACGCAGCCTTTCTACTACATCCTCATTGGAATATACTTCTAATGGGTTAATCCTATCTTTAAAAAACTTTTCTCGCCACATTGCACGCTTGTAAAAATCATAACTCCAAATATTATTTGCCATTTTAAGGCTACTAGTTTCTGTTTTTATGCAACTGTCAGTCGGGTTACCATGGACACAGTTCAAAGTTCGCAAACTTAGTTCATACTTAACCTGGAGGTGAGGAGGCACATTTTTTTGGCTTAAAGCAAGACAGTCTTAACTTTTCTGCAACTGGCTAAAAGAAATATTAGTATAAATTGAAAAATAGACCAGTTTAGATCAGTCTTAAATAGTTTTATGCAACTGGCCCCAGGGAAGAGTTGTGGCTGGGTATTACATTCCAGAGATGCAATATTCCCTCCGCGGAGAATCTGGAGCTGCATGTCACATGCCACTCATCGAAGCCATGCGATCACTGTGCAGCAGTATGTATGTATTGCCCTATGATTTCTAGCTACATGTACGTATACCTGAGCAAACATACAGTTTATATAGTTATCAATAATGAATCAAATTTACTGTTGCATATTAAGTGCGGTGTAATTTTCTCATTTGATTCCCGAGTGATTGGTGCAATAGATTGCACTCACATTACGATCACCTGCAGCCCTGGGTGAGCCACAGTCATGAGACCGAAAACCCAGGGTTAAGCCCAAACCTGGCTGGCTTTGTGTAGCCAGCTAACGCAAAGATACCCTGACTATGTTGAACTGCCTTCGTGAGACAGGCCTCTGGTAGGGATCAAAAGCAGTGTCGAGAAACAACCAGGGTATATTTCAGTGTTTCCTACAAAAAAGGTGTGAGCCGGGGCTACATACAATGGTTATAACTATATACAACTACAAACAACAATACAAAGACACACAAACACAAGGGGAAAAGGGACGAGGGTGGTGCCAAAAGAAAGTAACAATCAAATCCAGAATAAGTGCGGCTTGCCTACTCTTTCAATAATCAAACTAATAGAAAATAAATGCAAACGAAAAGCTGGAGACCTAGCTGTGCTGTGACTGTGCTGAATTATCTAATCAAAACCAAAATACAGGTGGTGGCACTTGCCCCTAATCAAGCGTGTCGAGACAAAACCATAGAACCTACGTATGTACGGATCTATTATTATGCAGTCGTTTATAATAGTGACGTCTAACTTGTGACACACACATACCTTATAATCATATGGGTGTATCATTTTCTGTGGTAAATTTACCATTTGTTTTGTGAGAGGCATGGGTTGCCCAACAAGTGGTAAAAGATGTACAAACCAACAATGCAGTTTGTCCACCTTCACGTCAACCTTTAAAGACCGACACGCTCATCACTGCCTAAAGAAACACAGACTGGTTGAAAAAACATTGCTGTGCCATTGATTGTTTTCTGTGGTGAATGGCAGGTAAAGTAACTGTTGGAGAGCGAGAAGAGACAAGATAACCAGGAGCATTGCTTACAATAAGTTTCCTATACTACGTCCAGATAAATAGCCTATAAATATCCATATGTGTTAACATGAATCAGACAATATATTAAACACCACGAAAGGAGGTGGGGGGGGCTGTTATTAGTGGTCCTGCATGCATGTCATTTCAACTGAGTGTAAAAGGGCAACTCATATTTCTGTTATGCCATTACATTATTGTAAAATGGACTTGTTTAAAATGATAAATCAATGAAAAACAATGTCAATAAAACAAATTAAAAGCAAGCAACCTTGAACTTGTGTTGACATTTGAATGTGTCAAAATGTGCCAGCAGACTACAGAAATATCAATTAGGTACTGATAAAAGCACTCCGATATGAAGATCACAGAAAATTGGTTATAGGTTTTAAATGCTACATAACATTGTTCTGTTTCTTGAGTGTGTGAATGCGCTGAACATTGCATATCTGAATGGCTCAGTACAATCACCTCCTTCAGGAAAACGATAGTGCACTGTGATTTCCTTAGAAATTTACGACAGCAGGTCTGACGTGATAAATTATATATAGATTAATTTCGAAAGATTCCAAGATTCCAAAGTGACACATCACTTCATGTGATTTGCACATGAAGGCTGCCAACACAAATACACCCAAAGCTGTGTGGCAGGTTTTTGATAGGGTGGCTCCTACAATGTCTTCTTTCTATGATTGCATTCTCTAAGCATTAATCAAAAATTCCTGCATTAGATCTATGTTAGGGTGTGTGGTGAGACAAATCTCAGTGAAACCTGCTTTTTTGGCATGCTTGTGTAGGGTCAGTGAAACCAGGGGCCTGTCTCAGGAAGCAGGATTAGTGGGCTAGCGAGCTCATTTTGGGTTTAAGCGTGGGTTTTCAGTCTCACGACTGTGGCTCACTTTTAACCAGGTTGCATCGCCATGGTAACTTATGCCGCGAACCTAACCTGCTCCAGAGTAGGCTAAGTTCAGGCTAACAGATCCAATCCTATAAAAAGCCACCTCACCAATCAGCTCTCTGGAAAATGGCCTCAACAATCCTAGAGAATTGCGCAATCTGATTTTTTTATATTAGAGATACAGATTCTCCGTGGAGGGAATATTGTATTTTTGCAAGCTTCTAGAGCAGTGTTTCTCAATCCATTCCTACAGGGTACACTGCCCTGGAAATTTTAATTCCAACCTATCATCTGCATCGGTCGTCTGTTAATGATCACTTGAGCATGATTAAGTGGTGGTTGGAATGAAAACATGCAGGGCAGTGTGCCCTGTAGGAATGGATTGAGAAACACTGTTCTAGAGCCGCATGTCACAAATGCCACTCGTCGAAGCCATGTGATCACTGGGCAGCAAACTGTATGTATTGCCCTACATTTTCTAGCCACCAGTACATATACGTATTCTGTTGGTGATGCGGAGAACCAGAGCAAACATACAGTTCATATGTATAGGACAACTCAAACTAATGACCTGGCCTGCCCAGTGTCCAGACCTCAATCCCATAGAACAATCCCATAGAACTGGACAGAAGAGTCAAAGCAAAGCAACCCCACAACTGTCTCTGGGAATTGCTGCAGGAGAGCTGGGAAGACATGAAGGTGATTTCCTGCTGAAACGAATTAACCGAATGGCCCGTGTTTGTGAGACTGTTATCACGTCAAAGGGTGGCTATTTTGAGGAATCCAAGATTCAATTTCTTTGATGTTCATTTAGTTTATTGTTATATGTGTTTTTTTGTCATTTTCATGTATTTACAGAAACGTATACGGTGTAAAGCATTGTCAATTATGAGATAAACCTTGTTTCCAGCAGGTGTACTCAAACTTTTGACTGGTACTGTATATACTGTATATACAGTATACACTACCGGTCAAAAGTTTTAGAACACCCCCATTTTCCAGTTTTTACAGAAATTTAAGCAGTTCAGTTCAGTGAATAACCTGAAATGGTACAAAGGTAAGCGGTAAACTGCCAGAGGTAAAAAAAATAAAAAAGGTTAGGTTACCAAAAACTGATAAATAATGTACATTTCAGAGATATTAAAAAAGGCCCTTTTCAGGGAACAAGTAATGGGTTAATGTGGATTAACAGTCACTCTGTGCAAATCCCAGACTCTAGATTCAGCAAAAGAGCCCCAGACCATCACGCTTCCTCCTCCATGTTTGACAGTTGGTGTCACACACTGAGGAACCATCCTTTCGCCTACTCGATGGCCTACAAAAACCTTTCAAGATTTCAAATTTTATTCATCGGTCCATAAGATCTTCCAGTCTTCAGTAGTCCACTGGCGGTGCTTCATGGCCCAGGGAAGCCTCTTTTTCTTATTTTGCCATCTTAGCAATGACTTTCTTACTGCCACTCGACCTGTCAAACCTGCAGCTCGAAGTCTTCTCTTCACAGTTGAAACTGAGACTTCCTTACTTCGACCAGTGTTAAGCTGTGCTTGAAGCTGTTGTCCTGTGAGCCGCCTATCACGCAAGCTGTTGACTCTCAGAAACTTGTCTTCTGATTTTGTTGTGGCTTTGGGTCTGCCAGACCTCTTCCTGTCAGAGTTTCCTCCAGTTTCCAAGTTTTCTGGTTATTCACTGGACTTGAACTGCTTATATTTCAGTAAAAACTGGAAAATGGGGGTGTTCTAAAACTATTGACCGGTAGTGTATATGCATATAGTTATCAATAATGAATGAAATGTATTGTTGAATATTAAGTGCAGTGTAATTTTCTCATAGGATCCCCGAGAGAGGTTGGTGCAATACATTGCACGTACATTCCCATCACTGCAGCCCTGGGTAAGCCACAGTCGTGAGACCGAAAACCCAGGGTTAAGACCAAAGCTAGCTCGCTAACCCACCAATCCTGCTTTGTGAAACAGTGCTCTGGATCTGTTCATGTTGCATGCAATTGGCTGTGTTACAAACGCCACCCCTTTTGTGAGCACACGCTCAAAGGCCGATCAGAAGAACCAGGGTTGACAGAGCAAGTTGATAACCACCGTCGTGAGACAGGTTAGCCGTAATTGCCTTTGTTAGGCTTTGTTTAGCCAGCTAACGCCAAGATACCCTCACTATGTTGAACTTTGTTTATGAGACAGGCCCCTGCTTGGATGTAGGTCATTATACATATCCACAAATGTCCACTGCAAAGCAATGGTGGTCAAACCTGCTCAGATGGAAGTGCTTACATATGTCCGCAAAAGTAATGATGTTCAAATCTTCTCAGGTGCCTATGCAAGGATATCAGTAGTTTCTTATTCAGTGTCAGGTCTCTCAAATACAAATTGCAGGCTGTCCCTATCAATGAACATTGCAGCGGTAAGCCGGGCGTGCAGATTCTTCCTGTATAACATCAGGAGAATCCGTCCCTTCCTTACCACGTACTCTACCCAGCTCCTGGTCCAAGCAATGGTACTGTCCTGCTTGGACTACTGCAACTCGCTCCTGGCTGGCCTTCCCGCATCTGCCATCAGACCCCTGCAACTCATCCAGAACGCTGCAGCCCGTCTGGTCTACAACCTTCCTAGACACTCCCATGTCACCCCCCTGCTCACTACCCTCCACTGGCTGCCTGTTATAGCTTGCATCAAATTCAAGACATTGGTCCTAGCATACCAGGCAGTCAAGGGATCAGCCTCAACATACCTCCTCAAGATCTTCAAACCCTACACACCTGCCAGACCACTCCGTTCTGCTACCTCAAGACGCCTAGCACCTCCCCCCCTCTGCACCTGCGGTTCCTGGTCACGTCTCCTGTCGGTTCTGGCTCCATGATGGTGGAATGACCTTCCTGTGGAAGTCAGAACAGCTGAGACCCTGGCCACCTTCAAGCGACGACTGAAGACTCACCTCTTCAGGGTGCACCTCTCCCCATAGTCCGGTTTTTGTTAACTTAGGGACATAGTTGCTTAGTTTTACACATGTCTACTTGTTTATGTATTGTATTAGGCTTAGGCATTATTTTCTGCATTGATTGCTTTATTGCTACCTTTGAATTGTGGCTACATCTAGTTTAACTATGTGGTTGCTCCTAGCACCCAGGAACTGTACTTCCCACTAGGGTGGCTTTCAGCTAAACTGTTCTTGACTACGGTTAACACTTTGTTGTACGTCGCTCTGGATAAGAGCGTCTGCCAAATGCCTGTAATGTAATGTAATGTAATGCATGAATTAGTCACACTAGCGCCCCTAGAGGCCACCACGGCTATGACACCACCTGAAGGATCGCTCCTCCCACCGCTCCCACACTCCACAAAAAAAAACAAAAAAACAAAGCAAATACATGGCCAAAAACCCCTTAACACCACCAACTATAAAAATCTAGGTGAAACAAAACACTGGCCAACGCAAACACGCCTACGGGTCTGGTACCGCCGCCCTCCGAAGATGACGTTTCTGGAAGAGCAGAGGATACAGGCCCAAGGCCTTACACAGGTAAATATAGTAAATCAAATAAAAACTACACTACGCTGAGCAAGCGGAAGCGGTTTTAACATCCCTCTCCCTGAGTCAAGCTCCTGCCCGCCACCCATGGGTCCGGATGGCCACCAGTGACGACGGTGACACAGAAGGAGAAGCGGCACCAGCACGCCAGGTCCACTCTGCCCCCCGACGCCATTCTCCGCCATCACGAAAACATTGAGCCTGGGCCACTGACTGGTGCTACCGCTGCAATGAGTCTGGCTACATTGCACGAGACTGTCCGGCGCCGGCACCTAGGCCTCGCCCCACCGCTGCAGAGGGAAACGCAAGTGGAGTGGGCCAGTGAGGGAAGCGCTGCTCCAATCCCCAGTCCCTCTCCAAGATCATTGTTCGCTGGTTGGCCGAGTCAGCTGCATCCGAGGCCTCTATGCAGCGTGCCTGCTTGACTGCCAGCCCTGCCTCGCACTGGTAGACACGGGGTCTACCATCTCCCTGGTCCAACCAGGGATCCTGCCTGGCACTGCCGGTGTGCTACCCGCAGCGTGGACCCCCACCAACGAACAGATGCAGACAGTCACAGGGAAGCGAGCCAGTATGCGGGGGAGGAAGAAGGTGCACGTCTGTCTCGGTGACCAAGAAGCGACGCACGAGTTCTGGCTGGCTGACATTGATGATCCATGCATCATCGGCCTGGACCTGATGGCGTGGTGGGACGCATGGATGTTCCCCGATCAGCGCTCAGGTTCGGAGACCAGGCCGTAGCCCTCCAGTCCGGCCACCGCCAGAAGCAAGCCCACTGCCTCTCGTGCTGCACCACCTCCACTGCCTGCGTTGCCCGCCATCGCCCAACAGTCATCTGCCTCTCGGGCTGCACCACCCCAGCTGCCCGGGCCCCCGTCCACCAGCCGCCCTGCACTGCCCTCGCCACCACCTGCCTCGTCTGCCCCGCCGGCCACCAAAACGGCTCGGGCTGTCCACGACCTGTGGCAACGCAGCAGTAGCGGCTTGGACCCCTCGCAGCAGCAACAGCTAAAGCAGTTACTAAGTGAGTATGCTGATAGCTTCGCCGCCAAAGATGAAGACTGCACGTGAACGGGGTTGGTTCAACACACCATCAACACCGGCTCTGCCCCGCTCATCCATCTACGCCCCTACCGGCTCGCCCTCGCCAAACGTCAGGCCGCTGAGGACCGGATCCGGAACATGGCGGCTGCCGGAGTGATCGAGCCATCGGACAGCCCATGGGCGGCCCCCGCTGTATTCGTAAGGAAAAAAGATGACGGCTGGCGTTTCTGTGTCGACTACCGGCGTCTGAATGCCATGACGAAAAATGATTCCTACCCGCTGCCGCGCATCAACGACGCTTTGGATTTCATCAGCGGTTCCGCCGGCTGCAGGGAGCCAGGCCCATGCAGTTTCGGGAGTGCGGTAGAAGCGGACCTACGACACCCGTTGCCAGGGGCAGGACTTCGCACCCGGTGACTGGGTATGGATCTACTGCCCCCACCCCGAACCAAAGGCGTATCTCTGAAACTGCGGAGTCATTGGCAGGGGCCTGGCGAGGTTCTGCAACGGCTGGGGAAGGTGGTCTACCGGGTGCGCATGCCCGGCTGGGGGCGTGTGGTGGTCCTGCACCGGGACCGGCTGGCCCCGTATATTTAAGACTTTCGGATGGACAGTGGGGTCGCCGGGGACGGCTGACCCCTTATGGGGGGCTATGTGGCGATCCAGGGGGATCGCCCTATGTAAATATGTGTGCGGGGCATTGTGGGGGGAACATTATTGTGTGTTTGGTTGTTCCCCCCGGCATTAGTTATTGTTATGTGTTGAAAACATTGTTGTGTGTGTTGTTTGTATAAATACGTGTACGCAAAACCGATGGTCGCGGTGAGCTAGTAGGTGATGCCACCGCGACCGACGGCTGTTTCTTGTTTAGTGCGGTTGCCTGCATTTCATTGTAAAGAGTGTTCATTGATTAATGGCACTTCCTGTGTGATGTACTCTTTAATTGGCGATGTGCACTTTGCGTGACCCTTTAGGGACGCGCCAGGGACAAAGGATAGACGGAAAGACAATATTTGGTAGGCATTCAGAATACTCGCCTTTCAACACTCTTGGTGAGTCACTGTATCTCAGTGGCGAGCGGGTCATGGTAAGCTAGACAAGTAACGCTTACCTGGCAGAATTTGAAAATGAATAGGATTTAAAATATGATTAATAGCCCATCATCTCTTTATAATAATAAGTTTATCTGAAACACAAGGTGTGTTTCTTACCTAACACTTCCCCCTAGTGTACCAAATTACCAATGGCTCTGGGGGGGTCCCAGATTTTCAATAATGTGCACGCACGTGCACACGCACGTATGTGCACGTGCGCTCATTTTTTCTTGAAATTTAACAGGTTTATTAGTCATACAGATAGGTATAAACAGTTGAAACAGTTTGAAACAGTTTATTCCATTTAAATAAAAACAGGCTGGGCTGACCAACTGACCTGAGCTGAGGAAGGCTGGGCTGGGCTTGACTCACCTTAGATGGCAAGGGGCGTATAATAACGTTAGTGACTTGCATCATGAGTGTTAGGTGACCTAGCTATTTTGTTAACATTATTATTATTATTATTTATTTATTTATTTTTCCCCCGTTTTTCTCCCAATTTGGTAGCCAATTGCACCCTCTATTTATTTCGATTAACCCTCCCCACACGGGTCCGTTGCTCGACTACTTGAGGCAAGCCAATTCTCCGTGGGCAGCGACCTCCGCTGCAATCGATCTTTTTATAAGAATCTTTGCTTATAGGGAGATGGATAAAAGTAAATAGAAAATAGGCTTTCATAAGGGGGGGGCTAGTATATCTAACACAGGCAGCTTGTTGTTCAGAACAGGGTTGACATCGTAACTAGGCTAGCTCACATATATATGTTATATATTGATATAGCTGTGTTTTCACGCATCGCTTCATCTGAAGCTTATTGCACCCTAACCCTAACCCTAATGTCACGTGTATCTCGCATCTTGACGCAAGCGCAGATGACCGTCCCGTCCTCTGGAAGAGGGGCATCTAGCCTCTACCAATTCACCAATCAAAGAAAACACATGAAATGGTGGAAACAAACAGAATCGATATATACAATCCGTTCAAAAGATGTGCAGAAGGCAAACCAAAATACACAAATCACAACGAAACAAGGCAATACTGATATATCGTTGTGTTGGCAGGTTTCCTTTGCCAAACCACATGCAGTGATGTGTCACCTTGGAATCTTGGACTATATATCGTTTTTCATGTCAGAAAATTTCCTGGTACAGTACATTTCAAAAGAAATGACAGTGCTCTATTGCTTCACAGGTGATAGCTGTGAACCATTTAAAGTTCAGCCCGTTCACACACTCAAAAAGGTACAGAGACCAATGTGATGTAGCATTTAGAACCCTTATGACGAATGTTCTGTGATCTTAATTATATAATATATGCTATTTAGCAGACGCTTAAAGGTGACTTAGAGTAGTAAATTCGTACATTTTTTAGTATATGTGGCCCCAATGGGAATCGAACCCACAACCTAAGCAATGTCAGTGCCTTGCTCTACGTACTGAGCCACACAGAACCACTCTTCATACTGTACGTATCTAATTGCTATTTCTGCAGCCTGCTGGCAAATTGACACATTAAAATCTCAACATAGCTTCAAGGTTGCTCTCTTTGAATTTTATTAATTCATCCATCATTTTAAACACGAGTCCTTCATTTTACAATTGTAATGTTAGTTGCCCTCATGCGCTCAGTTGAAATAGCATGCAGTGATGCAATTATGAGGACGACCAATGACAGGCCCCCCCACCTCCTTTCATGCATGGTGTATTTTAATATATTGTCCAATTCATGTTAAACACATATGGATGTTTATAGGCTATATTTTGTCTACATAGTATAGGAAAGTTTGTTACTGTATGCAATGCTCCTGCTTATCTTCTCTCTCTCCAACGGTTACCTTGCCTGCCATTCACCACAGAAAACAATCAATAGCACAGCAATGTTTTTTCAACCAGTCTGTGCTTCTTCGGGCAGCAATAAGAGCGTGTTGGCCTTTAAAGGTTGACGTGAATCTCATTGTGAGTTTGTCAATCTTTTGCCACTTGTTGGGCAAGCTATGCCTCTCCAT
This sequence comes from Aldrovandia affinis, assembly GCA_029706075.1. Lineage (NCBI taxonomy): Eukaryota > Metazoa > Chordata > Actinopteri > Notacanthiformes > Halosauridae > Aldrovandia > Aldrovandia affinis. The sequence goes on along the minus strand of JAINUG010000658.1, from coordinate 11,120 downwards.
TATGTTGAATGTTAAACAAATGTTAAACAAACAGAAAATGACATTGCTATATAACTGTGAGGTATGTGTATGCATGCATCACAACTTAGCCTACTGCATAATATATTTAAAAAATAAGGAAAATAAGCACTTAAGCCTTAAATCCATCTTTGGCATTGCTTAGAAAGTATTGGGCCAATTGTGAACAGCTATTCATATATAAAGTGTCTTGTAGCAGGGTCAGGGGAAAGGTACCAGGGGTGGGGCAATAAAATATGAGAACCAACAAACAAAAACTTTATTAAATGAAGAACAGGCTGAATGGGAAAAGGAAAAACAAATCCTACCTCCAGTGTGGAGTCTACCTTTACAAACAATCCAAATAGATGCGCAATACTAAGTCCAGGATACACAAGCCAGGGTCAAAACACTTTATAGCAGTCCAAAAAACAGATTTGCAATCTAAGAAAGAAAAAAAATCTTAAAAAGAAAAGTCTTAAAATCTCACTCTGCACCACCCTCCTCACTTTTCCCACACAGGTACTTCACCACACTGTGTAGCATTGGCTCTTCAGTGAAGAGTTCTCACTTTTTGTGCCCTTATTCCATTTTTTCCCGGTTGTTCGTTTTCTGTTGATTTATTTTCCGTGCACTTTTTGTGCCCTTGGGGCTTTTTACTTTCTTTGTCCGGCTTCCATTTTTTGGCCCGCTCCCTAATCTGTTTGTGGGGCCTGCAGACTTATTGTTTGGCTGATCACTGCATCGTTTAAGATATTCCTTCACCAACCCGTAAATCTGCATGTGGCTCTTGCACCTTGCCTCGATCCCCACTACACCTTGTAGCTTGTTATTCAAACCAGCTACATATTTACAGTAGAATTAGCTAACTCCGTTCTTCATGAAGTAACTGCCACCAATTAGGCTATGTAAGCTATTGTAACTATTATTCAGGTCTGCCACCTTTGAGAAATGACAGAGATTTGATTATTGTTAAACCCCTACACCCTTGGGCTACTTCATGTAATTTATGTATTTATTTGTAACCGTTATATTTAATTTTTTAATTTAGAAAAAATTAAACATACATGATATGAATGTATAGCTCATGCTATTTTTAATTTAGGACAGCTCCGGGCTGTTCTAAAGTTTGGACACTTTATTTCGGGGTTCAGCCAGTTAAGATTATTCTGTCATACCCTTGTGCTAACTGGACTTTGGATAAGACAATGTGGCCGTTGTTCTGTAATAGAAGAAATCCAAAATGTACGATATTTCTGTAATACGGCCCTATATCCTGAAATGTGGGCGGTTCTTTACACTTAAAACTGACATTCAGTGGTACATACTGTTATATTAACATCCTTATTTGTATAAAAGCTTTCGATTGGTGTCGACATACTTTGAAATCTGTTTTGATCCAGATGGGGATTGCTTATTGGGCAGCCTAGATGTCACGTGGTTTCTCCATCTCCTGAAGGAGCGTTTTCATGAATTTGCTAAATTGGTAAATCAGCTGTATTTTACTGTGTTCTGGAAATAGTTTGAAGTAGGGACTATGTCGCTAAGGAATAATTTAAATGTTTCATGGTTGTATAAATAATGTTTATTGATACAGTAATCATGGACCTCATATGCTGTAGAATCACTGATATATGTAAATCATACATTTTCACTAATTGTGATGAATGTACTGGAGGATACATTGTGATTGGTCCCAGGGAGCAGGGGTTAACCCAATGATTTTGGATTAATTATCTTTCAGCTCCCCGAATGGAAGCCCGGGCCCGACCTCTATGGACTGCCTTGGCATGTTTTGGTGATTGTGGTGGTCATTATCATCATCTTTTTGACCTTTGTTTGGCAAATGGTGTGCACTGTAAGTCTTTTCATCATTATTATTATTATTATTATTATTATTATTATTATTATTATTATTATTTATTATTATCATTATTTATATATAATTATTATTAATATATACCACAAGGCAGGCAGTGTGGTATAATGGTTAGGGAGCTGGGCTTGTAACGTTAAGGTTGCAGGTTCAATCCCCAGGTGGGACACTGCCGTTGTACCCTTGAGCAAGGTACTTAACCTGAATTGCTTCAGTAAAATATCCAGCTGTATAAATGGATTGTAAAGAAATGTAAACTGTAAGTCGCTCTGGATAAGAGCGTCTGCTAAATGCCTGTAATGTAATGTAATATTCGCCTTTTACTTTATCATTGCAAACTATATTGCAAAGTTTGCATGGAAGACAAAATAATGTTTGGAATCACTCTACTACCCTTTGACTATTTGATTGAATTGCCCCTTCATATCCTGTAGATCCAGATTAACTATCCAGGCAGTTTCCAAAGTTTGAACCAATGGATACATCCAATCCTGAAGCAGATCAGGAAAATATTAACCATTTAACCACAGTTGCAAACTCCCATGGTTTATCTTCCCTCTAATGAGGATCATCATGAAAGTGAATACAGCTGCTTGTGAACTGTTATAGAAAATAAGTGTCAAATATAAGTTACAATGGAGACTATGAGGTGAATAGTTGAGGTTTCAGTGATGTGTTTTCTGACAGGTGAAGAGCACTATTTCCAGGCTTAAAGAGGATGGGAATCAGATCCTGGAGAGCTTCCAGGCAGAACAGTCCAAGGGCCAGCAGCTGCAAGGTCTGTTGCAGACGTATTTCTTATGTAATATTTCAGAATCAGAATCAGAATCAGAATTATGTATTCACCAAGTACGATGTACAAGGAATTTGCCTTAGTGCAAGGGTGTCAACATACAACCAAAACGATAGCAAGAGCTTAGAAAAAAATAAAAAAATAAAAAGTGTGATAAAAATACAATACAATACAATACAATACAATACAATACAATACAATACAATACAATACAATACAATACAATATAATATAATATAATATAATATAATATAATACAATACAATACAGTACAGTACAGTGCTAATGTACAAATACAAATACAAATATACAAATATACAAATACAAATACAAATACAAATACAAATACAAATACAAATACAAATACAAATACAAATACAAATACAAATAAAATATACAAATACAAATACAAATATACAAATACAGTACAGATAATGGTTGTGGTTATGTACACAGTTAAGGTGCAAGAGTGTGCAAAAGGGCAGAGTAGAAGTCACAGTTAGCAGCACAGTTAAAGTGGGAGTGTGCAAGTGAACAGCGGGGGGGGGATAGAGGAAGGGTCCTTGTTTAGGAGGATTATGGCTTGGGGAAAGAAGTTATTCAGGTGGCGTTTAGTCCTAGTCTTTAGGGCTCTCACTCTCGGTCTCTGCTGAGAGGGGAAGCGCTGGAAGAGAGAGTGGCCGGGGTGTGAGGGGTCAGCCATGATTTTCCCTGCTCTCTTCCTCATCCTGGAGGTGTACAGATCTGTGAGGGGGGGGAGCTGGCAGCATAGTTTGCAGCATAGTTGACATATCTCGGCAATGGAGCAGGAAGAAAGCCCCGGACACACTGTGCAAATGAATGAGTGACTTCCGCATGAAACCTGTATGACTTCTGTCTGAACTCTTTTATTGCGCAACAACACAAAAGACAACAGAGAGAAGTCATACATACGTGTTTGATGCGGGAGTCGTTTATTCAGCATCTTATCTCATATTTGCCACCCTTCCCTGCCTCTGAATTGTTAACCATTTGTTTGCCTCAGAAAAAATCAGAATGCTGGAGCAGGACCGAGTTATCCTCCAGAGTGAGAAAATCCATCTGGAACAGCAAGCTAAAATCATGCAGCAGAATCTGGACTCAAAGGACCTTTGCCAGGACTCGGACAGCACCGTACAGCAGTCACCAACGGCTAACGTGGGGAAGGTGTATTCTGCTGGCTTGGGATTTACATCATCCTCTCTGGACCCAATGGACAATGTTTTCTAGTAGAGTGAAATTTTCCCTTGTCTGAATGGCATGTTTTTATGTGTTCGCAGGATGATTGAGGTCAACGCTCACCCGGAAGAGATAAAGAGGCCTGTCTTTGTTCCCTCTCTTATAAAAAGGTGAGCCCCTGCCCATTGATGATTTAACCTTTCCTGACATTAATTCAAACCTTTATTTTAATAGGAAAGTCACATTGAGATTTAAAATCTCTTACAATTAGGCTGGCAGTGGAGTGTAATGGTTAGGGAGCTGGGCTTGTAACTCCAAGGTTGCAGGTTCAATTCCCAGGTGGGGCACTGCTGTTGTACCCTTGAGCAAGGTACTTAGCCTGAATTACTTTAGTAAAATATCCAGCTGTATAAATGGATTGTATGTAAAGAAATGTAAACTGTGTAAGTCGCTCTGGATAAGAGCGTCTGCTAAATGCCTAAAATGTAAATGTAAAATGTAAGTGAGGTGTGTGGTACCAAATATACACTCTTACTTGCACTCCTGGATCGCAGTCTCTGTCCGGTTGGTGGTGTTTTTCACTGTTTCTGTGAATGGTGGAAATGATGTAAACAGAATACATGGCTTCTCCCAGAAGCAGAGAATTCCAATCAACATTGGTAAATTGAACTTAAATGAGACTTAAATTAAATATTTTAGGCTCTATTCTAAAATGAGTTGGCCTTACTCTACTCAACAAGGTATCATTAACTAGGAATATACGATATGCATGGCTATAGGGTGATTCATTTACTTAAATTCATTTATTTTTGCCAATATTTTTTACGCTTCATGCACTTTTTCAGTTTCTGAAACATGTATGCATGCATGCATGTATGTATGTATGTATGTATGTATGTATGTATGTATGTATGTATGTATGTATGTATATGTATGTATGTATGTATGTATTCTAATTACACCAAATTCCTACTAAACCTGGCATGTATGCCTGCATGTACATCTTCCTCAGGTAGCAATCAATGTAGACTCCTGTAGTCATCATCAGATTATTTGATGGTCTCTTTCTTCTAGGTGGTGGTGTCCCTAGGTCAGCTTGCAATAACATGGAGGACTCGATAAGTTAGCAGTTGTGAAAATGACAGAAAGTGTTTAGGAGCCAGCACTGTTTTTTCATGCTGTGATATTTTTTCAGGGTGTAATTAATTAAGTTTGCCCATGTTTGAACAAACAGGTTTCTGGTTTATTCTGACACCTACAGTATGTCTGTAAAATACATCAGCAGCACTTATTGGCTGTAGATGCAGGCATACAGACTGTGACGTTAATGCATTGAGATTCACTGATGTGTTTTCTGACACAGGAAAAGATTGCAGAAGCAGTTGAAGAAGAGTGAAATCTGTATCTAAGGAAACTGCAAGCAGAGGAGAAAAAGACTAAGAGTCTGGAAGGTACATTGCTCGGTGAGTGTTTCATACCATATAATGATTCATTTAAATTCCCACTATTTGAGTTTTGACCATTTTTGCTTCAGAAAATGTCCAAGCTTTGAAGGATGAAACATTCAGCTTGCAAATTGAGATTAACTCTTGCAACAGAAAACTGCACAATATGATTGAGCTGTGCCAGAGAAAAGCTCAGGCTCTCCTGCAGCAAGTTTCCAGCAACAGGCCGGGGAAAGAATGACACATGCACACACATCTTTGTGAACACATGGCATTGCATTGAGACTGAAGCTGGAATCAAGTGTCAGATTTGGATTTTTCCATATATACATCTATTGTCTACAGGCACATGTAGAAAATAATTCGTGTTAAAATATAATCTTGTAGACAAGCCAGGCAGCATATCATATTGCCATGCACATTGGAATGTTTTAAATTGTTCCAATTGTAAGGTGGATGAAAGAAATGTATGCTGTGTAACTCAAAAATGGGCCTGAGGTTTAAAATGTTTAACAGGAATTATAATTTGAAAATGATTTCTGCAGTGGTAGCCTGAAGCCTCCACGTGCACTGTGTTGTAGGAAGGCAGCTCAGATAGTCTCTGAGCGTCGTGATAAGGAACTGAAGACGAAGGAGGCGCTCAAGTCTCACAAACAGAATGTTAAAACTATTGAGGAGCAGCATCAGAAAGCAGAGCTCTCCTACAAGGCCGAGGTGAATAACTTCCCCCAACTATACCCAACACAAATACCACACACTCCCCTCCCCCCATGATGCAATTCTTATATTAGAACTGGAAATTGTGTATTCAATGGACAGTTTGTATTGGTCTGTCCAAAGATTTTGCTTTACAAATAATTGATTCTTTTCATCAAATATATTTACATGTATTTATAGGTGCATTGTACTGTATCGTTAATAATCTAAACATTTAGACAGAAATAAGAATTTGTACTAATTATTTGCACACTAGATTGTTTGAGTTATCATTATTTTGCTTGAGTCTGATGTCTCTCCGCAGATTAAATCTCTTCAAAAGAAGTTGCAGGAGAATAAGGTAAGAGACAGAATGTTAATTTCTCTTTCTGTCCAGATGAAAGCCTCTGGACGTGCGCTGACAACAAAGAAAAAGGAAATGGCAAATCTCCACAAGCAGTGAGTTCATTTGCAACCAAATACTGTTTATATATCACAAACCCACATGAGGATGGGCAATGGCCCAGCATTGATTATGAAATGGCTTGTAAATGGCTATTAAATAATGATTATTAAACAACAAATGAACAGTAGTCAATTAAAGGTTGCTGACATTATCCTAGATGGTGTTCAGTGGACTTGAGTTAACTTGAGTGGACTTGACTCCTTGCTTAAGCAAATGGCTTCTGTTTCTGTCATCTGAATGGTGTGATTTGACCTTTTAACAGGCAAGAGGTCAGCACATCATCTCATGGTTCTTCAGATGAATTGGTAAGTTAATGGGTTGGGAAAATGACTAGAAGTGTTTAGGAACAGCAGTGTGAAAATATATTTCAAATGTTCATTCATGCCTGTTGAAATTATTTTCAACTGTTTTCTTGAACTGTGTGTTTGAACATATCAGTTCTTGGCTGCTTATTCTGACACTGAATATCTAGAAAATATCTCTGGTTCTTAGCTGAGGATATAGGCAGTACATTTGCAGTCAATGAAGTTAAATAGTTGGGTTTCACTGATGTGTTTTTTGGTACAGCTAAAGTTTGCTAATGCAGAAGAACAACTAAATCTGTACGTGGAAAACTGCAAGCGGAGGAGAGAAAGACTCAGGAGATGGAAGGTACATTGATCAGAGATTATTTATCAACCAATGATACATTTCAATTTCTTGTATCTGAGATGTGATCTTTTGTGCTGCAGAAAAATAGAAACACTGGAGCAGGAAAGGGATGCTCTGAAAAATGAAAAATCCCAGTTGACTGAGATGTGCCAACAAAAAGATCAGGCTTTCCAGCAGTAAGTAACAAGCAATATGACTGTGTCCAGAGAAAGATGGGTTTTGTGCACACATGGCATTGCAAATGAGGACATGGGTGCAGCAATGAAGTGTCAGATCTTGATATTGTTGTAGTACCTTCCCAAATTCATCCGTAGTCTACGTGCAAAGAATGGGGAATTTGCACATGGAAAAATTTATTCGTGATAATAAATTTTTTTTATTGTAAACAAGCGATGCAGCATAACATGTTATCATCTGTATTAGAATGATTCCAATTCAAATAATATTGACATGGGTGCGAGAATCAAGTGTCAGATCTTGATATTGGTTTAATGTTAATTACATAAATATCTGCAATGTAAATACAGCCAATGTTCCTTTCAGTAAGGCTTAAGCTTCATTGATCAAATATAATGTTATTTCAGTTTCAATCTCTTATAAGATCATCATGTTTCAATAGACGAAAGGGGGGGACTGTACTGTTTTGAAGCTTTTAGGTGGGGGGCTGTGTCCCTGTCATTTCAAAGACATCAAGATTTTGGTTATTAGGTCTTAGATGCTGATTGTAATCTATCTCTCCCCAGATCGAATTTCAAGAGCAGCAAGCACTGGATAATTTGGTAAGGATATGACCATTAGATTTATGAGTTAATGTCTTTAAATTATTTTTTTTTTTTCAGATTTCTTCAGCTTCCCTCCCCCTGGGGCCGCCCCTGAATGTGGCTCCTGGCTAGAGTCGTGCTGGTGCAGCCGGGGATCGAATCCAACCTGCACTTAGAACAAACATCTTTACTGGTTGGGCCATCTGGGGGCCATGCCTTTGTCCAAGACAGAATGTTAATTGATCTTTTGTGTCCCCAGACGAGAGCATGGAGCTCAGAGCAAGCCTTGGCGGAAGAGAAGAAAATGACGGCGAACCTCCAAAATCAGTAAGTTCGTTAAAGTCTCTGAAGTGGGTTACAGGCCCACACTTGGGTGGGTTAGTTACCCAGGACCGTTTATTGAATAGCCAGCACCTCTATATTCAAAGGCTTCTCACTGTGCTGAAAGGGTGAATTGGATTGCATCCTCCTTGCTGTACCAAAATGGCTGATATTTCTAGAAGGCAAAGGAGTTCATTTCAATGCAGTTTTGATTTGCCATTTGCAGGCTGGATGGAGTCAATGCTCAATTAGGTCGGTTCCTGCAACCAGTCTCTGAGCCCACACCTAGCTGCTCCTTCCAACAGCTGCCCCCTTTTATGTCAGGTAAGCCACTGCCTATGGAGGCTTTTACCCTTACTACACATGGTAAGCAAAATGCACTCTGACTTCCTATCCTACAGGGCAGCTAGTGGGATCATCAGTGTTTCAGTGAGTGTTTAAAGTCATTTAAACAGGAGATTTGCATGTCCCTTTCCATAAGCAGAGGTACCCAATCATCATTAGGGGATAAAAATCCCACATGCTCTGTCCTGTTTAAGTTGCTAGCTAGGATTGATGCAAAGCCGAAATGACTGGCCCAATTACATTTTTAAACGCTTTATTAGTTTCAGAAAGTACATTACAGCTGGATATATACATATACAGGGACATATACACAGTGCACAATATTATAATGATTTTTTTTTAAATTGATCAAAATACATTTCACAATCCATTGGCTAATACATGGGAGTAAAACAAACACAAGATAGAGAAAGGAAATTATATGTGCATGTACATAACAAAAACAAGGCAATGGAACAACATAACTTCATCTCCACAAAATTGCATTAATCAACTCATTTTTACCATCAATCCTCCATTTAAAAAAAATATTTGATTCCCTTTTGTATTTTTCCCAATCATTAGAACATAATCCCCAATGGAATCCAAGTGGTTCTAAGATAGCAGACACCTAGGTTGTGCAATTCATTTGAAGAGGTGAGACACTTGTAACTGATGGTCAGGTGGAGCTGCAGCGACTGAAATAATTGAATGCTTCCCACCTCAAAGTGTTTGTGGAGTATTGTCATCACAGAGCAGTGGATTTTTAACCAGTGTACCGTCTTTATAGACTTTGAGGACACTCCTCTCCTTGACCTGACAGCCGAATCAGCTCCATCTCCCAGCACCAGACGCCACACCGGCTCACAGTCCTGGAGCCTTCTGGAGGTGGAGGGCATCCACCCTGCTCGAAGACCCCGCCGCAGCTCCTTAACTTCCATGTCCTTATCTTCTGTGAAATGTAACGCCGCAAGCTTCCTGAAGTTTTTTAAGAGATCATAGAAAAACAGGTAAGTGATGCATGCATCCAGCCTCTGCATCTTTTCACCCTGCACTCCACACACTGAACTACTTACGCATGCTGCAGGCGCCAAACTACAGTCAGGCTAAACACATTTTCTATTAATGTAATACTTTTGTTGCCATATATGGGGCAGAGAGGGAATTTTCCACATATATTTGCATCAAGCAAACCGACGTCAATGATCCATTTTGATGATTTAATTTATCAAGCAGCCAATCAGATCATTGCAATTGCATTTGGCAGACAGGAGGTGTTTTGTGGTTTTTCTTTGATCAGAGAATAATTAATTTGTTGTTAGCCATCAATCTTCATAGTGTATATGTGAAATTTAGCTTAAAGTTGCATTCTCTAGCCCAGGCTGTGCCATCCCGGCTCTGGTGGCAATAGGCCCAGGGCGAGGGGGCAAACTCACAGTAAGAGGGGGTAATTGAACTAGAAGAGGCCACCAAATTGGGAAAAACATGCATCAGAAATAAATAAATTTGGCTGTCCGCCCCAGGGAGGGGGAGGGGGGAGGGAAGCCGACATGACGTTCGCTGCGTATAAGAGTGGCCCTGTAGTACCGGGTTATGGTCGACACTTGGTGAGTGCCATCTCGGAAGAGGCGTCAGGTCGCCTTTGTCACTACCGGTCGCAGGACTACGGCAGCGAAATCACATTACTAGGGGGGGGATTGACATATAAATAGCGGGTCTAATTGGCTACAAAATTGGGAGAAAATGGGGATAAAAATCAGAAACAAAAATTAAAAAATATCCTGTTCAGGGGGGTTTGAACAAAATCATTGGACTTCAGACTATTTAAAATTAAAAGCAGCGAATTGACTATAATTACCCATTTTTAAACAGCCTGCAGTCAAGAGAATATGAGAGAGAGAACTGCACCTTGTCATTACGATTACATACGGTTTCATATCCCAAATTGAACACAAACTCATCTTGGCATTACTCCAATGAAAGGGAAAACTATCACCCTGACATTATTGTTCATAGTGGCAATAATGATTGCACTGGTGGCACTCATAGTCCAGCACAATATCACACAATTTCTACCTTACTCTGCACAAAGGTCAGGTCAGAGTACACATTTCCCCAAGGATATGGTTTGTTTGGATATGGTTATGATTTAAGCCTACATTGATAATACAACTAATTTAGTCCAAAAGGTTTGGAATCCCAGTTAAAATATTAGTCAAGCAACACTGTATGAAAGTAATATTTTTTATTGATACTATTATTGCCAAGCAATGAGCTCAAACTGTTTTACCATTTACTGTTTCACCCATTATCAACACAATACATTTTACGTGACGTCACTTTGCCATACCTTAGCTTTTGCTGAAATGACGCCACTGCCACTACCACTCTGGTAGTCTTGCTTTGTTTTAATTTGAATAACTACAGTAATCATTTGTCACAATCCTGTTGCGATTACATCCTGTCAAGAGGTTTCAAATAAACCAGACCAGACCAGACTTGTCAAACAGTCAAAGAATGTATTTGGTGTTAGCCGTCAATCTTCATAGTGGATATGTGAAACTTAGCTTAATGTTGCATTCTCTAGCCCAGG
>JAINUG010000657.1:90000-91861 GCA_029706075.1 Aldrovandia affinis | reverse complement strand
GACCTGTACAAGCGGAACAGGCTACGATTATTAGGATTGTGTTTTGGCGTTTGTCATTGGAAAGGATACGCGAATTTGCTCTTAAGGTTAACGTTTGTTGCTGTTAGGGGACAGAGAGGGAAATGTCAATTTTTTCCCCATCTAGCTTTGGCAAGCTTATTAAAAAGCTAACCGATTGCCAAATTCAGCATTACACATAGCTAACGTGAGTTTTTTTGTGGCTTTTTCGCCCACTCAGGAGTAAATCCAAGAGCAGGGGAATATTAAATTGCTAACTATGGTTCTGTGTGGCTCAGTTGGTAGAGTATGGTGCCGGCAACACCTAGGCTGTGGGTTCAATTCCCAGTGGGACCACAGGTACTGAAAAATGTATGCATTCACTACTGTAAGTTGCTTTCAATAAAAGCATCTGCTAAATGGCATATATTATCATATTAACTAGCTTTTGTTTGTTTAAATTTTAAGCGTTGAGATATAGCCATTTCGATTAGCTGCTGCTAACACATTCACAACAGGCAACTGGACTGAAAGTTTGTTAGTTCACTATAAAGGATTTTGTTGCCATTTTTTATTTCTGCACCTAAATGTTCAGAACCACCTCAGTGCTGACTGTATTTTTATCGACATGGTGTCTCCTGTTTTGGCAGTAATTTGTTCTGTTGCAGGAAGAGTGAGACTAATTCTTAGGGGTTAAAATGTGGCCATCAGCAGTGCAGTGCGAGTGTTGCAGAATGATTGTGTTTCTGGAGAGAGACTTCCAGGAATCTGCCCTGCAGAATTTGTAGAGGTCCAGGAACTTATTAGTACTCCCTTTAGAAAGATAGCATGCATTCCAAAGCTGGTTTAGTAAAGAGGGATACAGGTTTATAGGGCACTTGGACTCCTTTTAGAACAGGGGTGACCTGTACAAGCGGAACAGGCTACACCTGAACCGGAGGGGTACATTGGGCCAGCGAATCCTTAGGGTAGCAGAGGAATATTTAAACTAGGGACTGGGGGCCAGAGAGGGAAATTAGTAGGGCTGTCCCCGACTAAAACTAATCTTGGTCGACCAACAGTCGTCCGTTTTTTCCGATTGGTCGAAACCTTTTTTTCTCTCTATATGACACACCCTATTTGTTTTAATAAATACAACAATATGCACACTGCGCTTGTCTCATGTTTTATAACTTTATTAAATGAATGACACAAATAAGTAACAATAGGCTAATCACTTTATGGAGCCGGAGTTCAAGATTACCTGAAAGAAAGAAAAAAATGATCCGTTCCGAGCCTCTTCATGCTGCCCTTGCAGATTCTGCCGTTGTACTTGTGAAGTTGCGGTATGGCCACATAATAGGCTGATGCTTTTATTTGACCACAACCATAACACATTCTAATGCGTAGGCTATGTTTTATTTAATTAACCAGGTTGGTCTCATTGGGATTTAAAATCTCTTTTGGCAAAAAATTGGCTAACAACCGAATGATCACACATAGCCTAATGTCTTAAATTGTAGCCTAAAGCTGAACATAAAGTGGCTATAGCCTATCGAAAATAACTTACTCGAGTCGGAGACCATCCGATGGCCTACTTCCCCAGTCGTTTCATGTTATGGCACAGGACCACTAGCTTGTCCACATTTTTTGGCAAAAGGCTGCTCCTCGTTTTATTAACAATAAACCCTGCCTTGGAAAATATCCGCTCGGACGGAGTGGAGGTGGCCGGAATGGAGAGGAGGTGTTTCGCAGCTCTGGCCAGCTTCGGATACCTGTCTTCATTTTTTTCCCACCAAGCTAGCGGTCCTGAATCCACTTTGATACGGTCTTGCAGGTAATCATTCATTTCGTCCTTGCTGTCCACACCTTGGTCCTCTTTCTC
>JAINUG010000657.1:45000-85000 GCA_029706075.1 Aldrovandia affinis | reverse complement strand
TGAAAAGTCAGGAAATACAAAATGCCTAAAAAACACGTATAACTTAATATGGCCAATACATTATTTCAAATAACTTACAGCATCAGTATGTTATTAAAACATTTGGCTTTCTCTTGTTGGGTGATGCATGAACAAGAATTTTACTACTCTGATGGTAGTTTGATGTTCAATTTTCTGGCTTCAGGCCTCTGACATTGGTGGATAAGAGATATTGAAGTTTGCATGCTTTGTGTGGAGGTGGCGTCTCAAATTATACTCCTTGCAAACGGCTACCGTTTCGTTGCATATAAGACACATGGGTCTGGCGTTTACAAACGATGGTAAAATGAACATGTATTTCTCTGTCCATTCTTTATTAAACGTGCGGTTCTCATCGTCCACCTTTCGTTTCTGACCTTTTGAGAGGGACATTTTCTTTTGCCAGCAAGCAATCAAATGTTTTGCTAGCTAATTAAGTTGGGTTAGGCATGAAATCTTCCAAGTGTAGGCCTAGTGTTGTCTTGGCTAAAGCATCACCGTTGGTAGTCTTTTCCCCCAATACGCAGCTACTATGTAAATGAGTTAAAAATAGAGTGCTTGTTTACGCAGTGTAATCAGGGTAATTACATTATAATTGTATTGCCATTAATTAAATAGCAATTCTTTGTTACATTACATTTGTGGTAAATTTCCAGTGAACAAGCGAACTAACAAGCTAATGAAACGGGCTGGAGAGGAGAGCTGACGAGAGCTAGCTAACGTTAGCGAGATCATTAGCAATGGTCAGAATGGTAAACGTGAAGAAGGACGTGGTGAAGTTTTTATTCCAGACTCCATTCCAGTCATTGGAATACAGAGAGAAGACGAGGATTAAAACGGAATGAAGACCACTTCCTAAAAGTACGCTCACTAAGAGAAACGAGACTGTAGGAGTGTTCAGTACTTCTTGGTATGATTGGTACACTGGGCTTACTGGGAGCCTCGCTACCAATCGTGTGTACTGTATTGCTGGCCCTGTCCTCTCATGGCAAAATTGCTTTCTTAAATGCTCTCTAAAGACGAATGCAAGCATTGACACTCAGACGCGAGATTCCCTGAAACTGAAAAGTAAAATAAAGAAAATCAGCTGCACCTCTAAGATTATGACAAGCGATATTATTGTCATATTGTGGGTCTAATAAAAACGACTGCTTTTCCGTCTCTGTAATCGTTTGATCATTTTAAAACAAACGCGATTTTATGCTTTTATATTTGGTTGGATTATTATTAAATGTAATTTTTAGGTTGTTAGCTGGAGCATTTTCGTTACTGTATGACACTCATCATTTTGCAAACTATATGCAGCGATCGATCTCAATTATGAAATGGTAGCTGGTAGAATAAGATAGCTAGATCACCAGTGAATTAGCCCCCAACAGTCTGCCGGCATTCATGGGACTCACTGGTCATCTATTCTAAAATTTTCAAAGAACGAAGAACAAACTGGTATGTGGTAATACAGTATGCGTGGTTGTGTGGTGCTTGAATAACCCTAGTCCCAATCTATCGATTGACAACGTTTTAAATGTGTTTGTTTAAGACCCCCCGGCAGACTCATTAGAACTTCTTTATTGTATATTGTATTTGTATGCATTCTAATGACATCAGTATGTCTAATAGTGTATTGTATTATATTGCTCTGTTTTTTCTCTTTTCTTTTTGACCTTTTCTTGTTTCATTGTATGTGATGGCCGAGATGACAATTTCAGATATTGGTGCCAAGGTTTAGCAAATTGTTGTTTTTATTTACATATTGTGACACACTCAAGGGTTGGGAGAGTGTTCACTCGACTGAAAACGATAAATTCACTGTCCACAACAAAATAAAGGAAATTCAAATCTTTATTTTGGATTTGGCGTGAGCAGGAAAAAATAGTTAACCGTAACAAAACAGTCCAATCCACATTCCAATCGAATCGTCGATATCCGTAAACAGGGTTCGGCACACGAAGACGGAATCTCAGACGGTCCAGGGTTGGGCTAGGCGGGTGTGGGGAAGTCAAGCAGGCGAGGGTCAAACACGGGGCGGGTACTCAGTCAGTCACGGGTAATGGCACACAGCAGCTTCCTCCTTCCAAACAAGATCATACACAATGCGTTAATATTCTTTCGTTCTTTCTCTACTCACTTCCTCCGTTGATTTCCCGGTTAAGGTACTCTCCCGTGTGTGTGTGTGATTTCCCTTTTATTGAGTCTCCAATCCATGCGTTGATTCCCTGCCGCTGTGCATTGTAATTTAGGAACACGTCTTGTCAATTTCCCCGATTGTTGTGGAACTCCATATATGGGCATAGAGCAGGGGTGTCCAAACTACGGCCCGCGGGCCAACTGCGGCCCGCGGTCCATTTATAATTGGCCCGCGGCCGCATTCCAATATAATGGAATATGGCCCGCGCATGAAACTTGCACTTGACTGAGTTGTAATTCTTAGTTTCACCACTAGTGGAGCCAGCCGTATTCATTGAACACTCTGCGAAATAAACGAACTGGTCTCAGCTTTTTTCGCGTAGCACCCCCCCCCCCGTCGACAGATCATCCGAAGGGCGCAATAATTATTTTTGCGTAGCACCCCGTCGACAGAAAAGGGAGCGAACTAATAGTGGCCCAGCCTTTCGTATATTTTTCTGTATTTGGCCCTCAGTGGAAAAAGTTTGGACACCCCTGGCATAGAGGTAAACACTGGGAAGCGTACATATTGGTTTTCCACCACCTCTCCTCTCATACACCTCTGCCGGCTGCCACAATATTTACAAATACAGTGTTTACAATGGTTCAAGCAAATTAGGTCAAAACTTGGGTGGGCAGTCATGCATGTGTGACCAAGATCAAATCTTTTTGTTGTTGTTGTTGCACATAAGACATCAAATAGACAAGACAAAACACTAGATGACCAACAACAAATAAAATAATAATACAATAAATACATGTGTAAAAGACATATTTTAGGTGATAAGGAGATGGGAGTTACAGTAAACTTTTAACCAGAAATGAGTTTGTTATATTTTACAATACAATTAGAACAATGATAATAACACAATGGTAGTATGTTACAGTCAAAGGTCACCGAAAAGTATCATACTCACTGAATCACCACAATAGTGTCTATATGACATTTTAACAAGACCAATCGTTTGAGGTACACAGAGGTGCATGACCAACAATAAATAATAATAATAATACTAATAACATAAAGATCATATTGTATGTGTAAGACATATATTGGAGGATAAGGGGTGGGGGTTACACCAAACCTTTAACCAGAAATTACTGCGCAACCTCACTAATGCTCTTGTGGCTGAATGGAAGCAAATCCCCACAATGTTCCAACATCTAGTGGAAAGCCTTCCCAGAAGAGTGGAGGCTGTTATAACAGCGAAGGGGGGACCAACTCCATATTAATGCGCAGGATTTTGCAATGACATGTGTTTTGACTTGCCGTTCTTCAAGCAAAGGATCCAAAGACCTTTTTTGCGCTCCTCGTTGACACAGATAAAAGACTGGCATATTCCTTCAAGGTGCAATCTGTCCAGTTTCTCCTGGTGCACGTGACACATGGCCACATTATCCAACCTTGTTTGACTCATCGATGATCTAAGCCATGTCTTAAGCCTCCCCAGGGCACTAAAACTCCTCTCAGCCTTACTAAAGCTTCCACCTGACTGAGACCTCTCACCTCTGGCACCATTTCCCGAATAATGCTAGCAACGTCTGAGCTCATTTGATATGTGTAATTAGCCCCAAACATGGCCAGCTGCACCTGCAGTAGTCTTGAATTCAATTCAGGAGACTCATCTACCACCTTGTCCATGTCACTGTGTAGTAGCACATTCTCAAGCTGCTGCAGCTTGTGGAATCCAGATTGGTCAAACCGCTCTATGAATTGTGTATTCACTGTGTCCAAGGCGTTGTAGAACTGCGCTCTGTAGTAGGACTGGGCATCAGGATGGACAGGGTATGCAGCTTGACTGGTGATATTGGTGATATTGGCAAAGATATGTACTTTATATTGAAAGCAGCTAGTGCATTTTCCATCGAGTTGGGTTTTTGCCAAAATAACAATATATAATAGCATAGAATTCATTACCTTTGGTAGTAGGGCCCTGTGAAATCCGTTGAATTTTTTCCCAATTTCAGTTTAATTTTTTCCCCATATTTCGTGTTCTCCTTTTTATTTTTTTATGGACTAAATAATGTTTATGTGTTTTGACTAATCCCTTTCAATGAATAGCTCACCCAGTTTCAAAATGTTTCCTTGCCGTGAAAGTGGTCTCAAGACAAAAGCCAATAGTAATTTGAGCTTCAGTTTTGTTGATATAGCAATTATTTTATTTAACCTTTATTTAACCTGGTAAAAAAAATCCCATTTACAACACTGACCTGGCCAAGAAGGCAAGTGTCGAAGTAGTGCAACAATACACACATTACACAAAACATAAAGAAGGTGCTTAAAAACAGGATGCAGACAGTGCACTGTCATAGGATAAAATAACAAAATCACTCAAAAAGACTACACATGGAACACTGGAATCACAAGGGGAAAGGGAGCTAACAGGTGCATTTATCAGTGAATGTGTTCTTTAGAAGTCTTCTAAAGGCGTATATGGATGTGTTGATGTTGGGAAGTTTGAGAGTGGATTGTAGGGAATTCCAGTTGTAGGCGGCAGAGAAAATAAAGGATTTATGACCAAAATCTGTTGAGGATTTTGGGACAGCCAGGGTGATGAAGTTGGAGGATATAAGATTATAGGAGTTGTGGGAATGATGCAGGAGATTAGAGAGGTAAGGGGATGTGATGTGTAAGAGGGTTTTGTAGATGAACAGGTGCCAGTGAATAAATCTTCTGGTGTAGAGAGATGGCTAATCAACAAGGGAGTAAAGGGTGCAAAGGTTCGTAGTGAAAGGGGCATTAGTAACAAAACGGATGGCGGAGTGATGTAGCACATTGAGTTTGTTCAGCAATGTTTTAGAAACAGACCAGTAAATGATATCACAGTAATCAAAAATAGGGAGTGTGGACATCTTGACCAGGGTGAGTTTGACGGGTGAAAGACGCTTTGTTGCGGTAAAGGAATCTGAGTCTGGCCTTAACTTTAACTTGTAGGGTGTTAATATGTGTTTGAAATGTGAAGGAAGAGTCCAGCCAAAGTCTGAGATATTTGTATGATAGTAGCCAAATTTGCACCCCAGCTCGGTGCAACCAAATTCAATGAACCTTTGAATGTCATGTCCAATGCTACTTTTCCATGAACCACTTTCAAGGTAAGACAACTACTAGATAATTATGTAATTTGGGTGAACCATCAATATTTGCTCCTTTTCTCACTCACCTCCATGTCACCTGCTCTCCCTGCCCTGTTGGCATCATCATTCTCTCTCTCTCCCTCTCTCTCTTTACCCTGAACACACCAGAGTGAAATGATCAGTAAACTAGTGATGTTTCTTTCCATGTTGTTCAGGAATGGATTACTAACCGTTAATATCCATGAACATTACCTAGCTAGTTACTGTCTATATTCAGTTCAATGAGCCCTCCCACCAGGCTGAAGAATCACTGTGATTTTCCTGCAGTGATTTCTCATCTCCATCCTACAGTCCACGCACAAATCATTCCCACATCCCTGCTCAGTTAAATCTAGAAATGATTAGCTAGCTATTACGTTAGCTGCCATACCACACTCTAGTTGGGAATGGAAAAATCTCTCTCGTTCGAGTCCACTCTAGGTGTACATTATCATATACTGTTCAGTCAGAACATTCGTCGCTAACGCCACCTTCGGGCACCTGTCAGAGCTTCACTGCTACACAATCCCATTAGCACACGCTGCACAAGTCAAACATAAATATCCGTGTAGAAAATAAATAACGTTAATCATCGTGTCTGTCTTTGGGCTACATACAATGTAGTTATCACATTTTCAAAGATGTGGAAATTTATTGAGGGTGCAAGTCCACCCCCCACTAAAAAGGCTACAACCAAAGAAGATCAGCAAAAAACTCCACGAAAATATGATTCAGAGAGCAGAGATCGCACTTTCCAGGATCGCTGCAACGCGAGTAGGACGAGTAACTTTTAGGAAGGACAAGTATCTTTTCTAAGATACTTGCCGTTTGACAAGTATGACTTTTACCCTAATCTGGGCCCCTGAGTGTGTATGAGTGTGTCCTTACGGTGTTACAATAATAAGTGTCCCATCAACAACAGGAACATGTTGGGAACATAAACGGATCCTAACTTTTACTAGTAATAATAATGGCAATGCAATGTTAGGTTATGATTACATTTGATAATGATTATCTCGGATGGCGGTGCATGGTTGCCTGTTGTAGCATAGCAAAAAAAAAATTTTTTTTAAATGAATTAAAATTGCCGGCACGGTGGTGCAGTGGATAGCACTGTCGCCTCACAGCAAGAAGGTCTCGGGTTCGAATCCAGGCCGGGGGCCTTCCTATGTGGAGTTTGCATGTTCTCCCCGTGTCCGCGTGGGTTTCCTCCGGGTACTCCGGTTTCTTCCCACAGTCCAAAGACATGCACGTTAGGCAAATTGGAGAGTCTAAATTGCCCGTAGGTATGAGTGTGTGTGTGTGAGTGAATGGTGTATGTAGTGCCCTGCGATGGATTGGCGACCTGTCCAGGGTGTATTCCTGCCTCTCGCCCCAATGCATGCTGGGATAGGCTCCAGCCCCCCGCGACCCTAACTAGGAATAAGCGGCTGAAGATGAGAAGAAGAAGATGAATACAAATTTGAGCATATTTGAATATTGGAGGGGATGTGTCCCCCCTAATATAGTATGTTATATTTACGGCCCTGCTTTTTACTAGTGTGTGTGTGCACTTCTCCCAGTAATATATTGTTCATCGTGTCACACCGAACGTGCCTGCAAACTGCAGTGAATCGTTCAGTTCAACATCACTGTTTTACAGCGCTCAGTAGTCTACTAATCGGAAGTTGAACTGAAGTCACTGACCCGGATCTTTGTACTGAACTGAACGAAACGATTCGAATCAGCAAAGTGATTCGTAATGCCCATCACTACTCATAAGGGCAACTACAGAGAGCCGGCTGGCCCTTTACTAGCGGAGCATTTACGAACGTCAAATGTGTTCACTGGCATGTCAAACTATCCAAAATGATTTAATTTCTGCAATAGCCACCACTATCAGAAGTGATATAAAAGAAGAGGTAGATTGACGAGACTGCAGACGTAAGCTGTCACTCACAGCTGTCTGTCATTGTCAGATATGTGGATGACCAGGGTGCGATTCAGGAGCATTTTTGTCGAGTGGGTGGGATTCCCAGTGTTTGTATGAGTTTGTGGAGTGTGACATGTGACAGTTCAACTTCACTGAAATGCTCATTGTTCAAACCTACGATGGCGTTGCAGTTAAAACTTCTATTGTTTTTTTGTGTGTGTGTTTTGTCTTTTACAGGTGGCATTCTACGATCATCAAGGATTTCTACTATTTGTTGAATAAACCTGCATTTTATGATGAATAAATGCCTCATGTAGCTGCCACTGATCCCTATGGTAAACGTTGCCCAGTTGCCCGCTTGTCCAGTTGTTCAAGCCTACATCAGCATAAGCTGTGCTCATAGGCGAGATACTGGAAAGACAGGATTTTGCAAATGCAAAAATTATATCCGTCTAAATTCTAAAGGTCCATCTACAACCACAGCGTAAAGAATGAAGAACATGATATTTTGCCCATATTCATAGGTTTGATCTCATTCTAAAAAATGTATTGCCATGCTCAATCACGCTGCTGCAGACCAGACAGTTCTGTTCCGCTCATAGTTCGCACAGAAAGCCAATCGGATGTACGGATATTGATTTCGAAAGCACAGAAATAGGCTGTGGTGGAGCCAACTGGGGCAAAGGGCATGCATTTGCCTAGCTAGCTAACTAAATTATAGCAAGCTATCCACTAACATCAATTAGCTAACTACCTTACTGCACTCAAACTTGTGGACTATGCTATGTTTACACAACATTTTAAAATACTGCCGCATGTCCATGATTCAATGCGTGACAGTGTGGAATGTAAACATCATTGTCAATCACAATCTGTGCTCAATTAGTGGCAATTCATTTATCAATGTAGATAATTGGGGAGGTGCAACTTGATAATTGTTTAACACATAATGTGAAAAAAGGGTGCTATCGACCTATTGTTGGCAGATGACTACAGTAATGTCAAAGTGGAAATGTCACACAATGGTGGCCCTAGTCATTTATCAGTAAATGCACACAGTAAATGGCTCAATGCTTTATGGTATGGGAATAAAAGTCATAAGTGTATCGCTAAGTGAATGCTGTATGTGCTTTTCTATGTTCAATATTCAGGGTACTAGGATTCAGCACTCACACTAAAGTACTGATTTTTTAATTGAGCATGTCAACATAGTTTCCCTTAATATCTATCAGAACATTGTTTTTTCTCATTCTAATTATTATGTCCAACCTCATTATGCCATATAATGAAATAATACGACAGCTTTTCCGTTGAAATTTCTATGGTTATGGATTGTTATTACCGATGATTTCATTGTTTTGTTTATGTTTGTTTAACCTTTGGAACCTCATCTGAAGTGACAGCTGTCTTTATACATTTTGGTAATTTCTGTAAATATTGTTGTGGTGTGACCACATTCATTAATTTGAACTGGAGCGATTTAAAGTTGTATCTTTATAGCTACAGCTGTTGTTATATTTATAGTTATTGATAACATTCCAACACTGACAGGGGCTGAAAGTGCTTCCCCTCTCTCCTTTATGGGCAGATACAGCACCACTGCTCTGAGGCAGTGCTGTCCAAATTACACAAACTCCACCAGAGACCTTTAAATGGTTCTCAGGAAACCAGGGGGGGTGTCAAAACCAATAACCGGTGCCAAAATGATGATGCAACCAAAATATTTAAAGTCAGCACCCTCTCCCTAGAAGCCTGAGAGAAGAACCGTTTCTGTTTGGACAACCTGGCACATGCTGGTTTTAGCACACCCTCACAGTTTTTCAGGGGGTACTTCATTGTCCCAAAGTCAAATCCCCCACCCTTTCAGCCCTTTATGCCTCCAAGGTTGTGTCCCATTCTGCCCCCTATGTTCTCATTCACCAACTCCCCTCTGCCAGCACTGCACCACCCACACACACAAACACACACACACACACACACACACACACACACCCCCGCCCCACTGACTCTGTCTCCACACTGTAGGAGGTGAATCTGAGGTTTGTGGCTCGTCAACTTACTTCCAGAGTCTGCAAATGTGCAAGCTTCAGATTCTCATTTTGTAAATAATATTTTTTTCACATTCCTTCTTGTTTAATTGTTTAAGGATTGGGAGTTGTGGACTCACAAAGGAATGCTGGGGTGCGTTGGCCTCAGCTCTCAGCTCAAACTCCTCACACCTGAGAGAGCTGGACCTGACGGACATTGACCTGCATGTTTCAGGAGTGAAGCTGCTCTCTGCAGCACTGGAGAGTCCACACTGTAAACTGGAGAAACTGGTGTAAGTACAGTGTGTGTTTCTATTTTAATTTAAACTTGTGATACTGTAATCAGTACAGCGTGTAGATGGAGAGAAATCTAAAAAGAGAGTGGAATTTGAATTGTGTGCCCCATGTACTTTCAAGTTTTTATCATATTTTTAATTACAATTTTACAAAACCTTTACCACTAACCCATTGTAAATCACTTATGTTTGAGAAGGAGAAAAGAACAAAATGAATATCTGAGAAAATGAACAAACATAAAATGTTAAATGGGGAGTTTCAATAACCTGCAGGATTCAGGAGTAATGCTGCTCTCTGCAGGACTGTGATACTTGTGATACTGTAATCAGTATAGTGTGTAGATAGAGAGAAATATAAAAAGAGAGTGAAACTTGAATTGTGTGCCCTCTTGGTGTGTAAGTAAAAATGCATGCCTTCATCACTGCCATGGAAGACTGTAACCCCGCCAGAGTTGTCATAGGCCTCTTGGTGGCCTCCCCAAGAAGTGCCCTTCTCGCATGGATGCTCAGTTTTGGAGGACGGCCTGTTGACAAATTCACAGTTGTTCCATATTCTCTATTTCTTTATGCTGGACTTAATGGTGCTCTGGGGGATATTAAAAGTCTTCGAAATCTTCTTATATTTTCCCCCAGGAATTCTTCTTACAGTGGGGAAGATAAGTATTTCACCCCCTGCTGATTTTGTGAGTTTTCCCCCTTACAAAGAACGGTCTATAATTTTCATGGTAGGTTCATCTTAACAGTGAGAGACAAAATATTTTAAAAAATCCCAGAAAATCACATTATATGAATTTTAAACATTTATTTGTGTTTTATTGAGGAAAATAAGCATTTCACCCCCTAGCAAAACATGACTCAGTACTTGGTGGAGAAACCCTTGTTGGCAAGCACAGCGGTCAGACGTTTCTTGTAGTTGGTCACCAAGTTTGCACAGATCCCAGGAGGGATTTTGGCCCACTCCTCTTTGCAGATCCTCTCCAAATCCTTAGGGTTTGTAGGTTGTCACTTGGCAACTCGAAGCTTCAGCTCACTCCACAGATTCTCTATAGGATTAAGGTCCGGAGACTGACTAGGCCACTCCATGACCTTAATGTGCTTCTTCTTGAGCCACTCCTTTGTTGCCTTAGCCGTATGCTTTGGGTCATTGTCATGCTGGAACACCCATCCACGACCCATTTTCAGTGTCCTGGCTGAGGGAAGGAGGTTCTCACCCAAGATTTCCCGGTACATAGCCCCATTCATCCTCCCCTCGATCCGGTGAAGTCGTCCTGTCCCCTTAGCAGAGAAACAGCCCCAAAGCATAATGTTTCCACCGCCATGCTTGACGGTGGGGATGGTGTTCTCGGTGTCCAAGGCAGCTTTTTTCTTCCTCCAAACACGGCGAGTCGAGTTGATGCCAAAGAGCTCGATTTTAGTCTCATCTGACCACAGCACTTTCTCCCAAGCCTCCTCTGAATCATCCAGGTGCTCATTGGCAAACTTCAGACGGGCCTGTACATGTGCCTTCTTGAGCAGGGGGACCTTGCAGGCACTACAGGATTTCAATCCATTACGGCGTAGTGTGTTACCAATGGTCATCTTGGTGACTGTGGTCCCAGCTGCCTTGAGATCATCAACAAGCTCCAGCCGTGTAGTTCTGGGTTGTTCCCTCACCTTTCTCATGATCAGGTTCACTCCACGAGGTGAGATCTTGTGTGGAGCCCCAGACCGAGGGAGATTGATGGTCAATTGGTGTTTCTTCCATTTTCTAATTATCGCACCAACAGTTGACTCCTTCTCACCAAGCTGCTTGCCAATGGTCTTGTAGCCCATTCCAGTCTTGTGCAGGTCTACAATTTTGTCCCTGATGTCCTTAGACAATTCTTTGGTCTTGCCCATTGTGGAGAGGTTGGAATCTGATTCATTGATTGATTCTGTGGACAGTTGTCTTTTATACAGGTAACAGTACTTAATTAGGAGTACTAATTAAGTAAGAGGACTAATCTGTGTGCCTCCTGGTCACATAACCGGTCTGTGGGAGCCAGAATTCTTGCTGGTTGGTAGGGGGTGAAATACTTATTTTCCTCAATAAAACACAAATAAATGTTTAAAATTCATATAATGTGATTTTCTGGGATTTTTTTAAATATTCTGTCTCTCACTGTTAAGATGAACCTACCATGAAAATTATAGACCGTTCCTTTCTTTGTAAGGGGGCAAACTCACAAAATCAGCAGGGGGTGAAATACTTATTTTCCCCACTGTATATCTTTCCCCGATTGAAAAACCTTTTCTCAGATTTGCTTTGAAATTCTTTGGTCTTCATGATGAACCTCTTGTTTGGAAATGCACTCACTGTGGGACCTCTCACAGACAGGTGTACTTAATCTGAAATAATTTGAAACACCTTAATTGTACACAGGTGGACTCCAATCTAATAATTATGTGACCTCTGAAGACAATTAGACTAAAAAACTGTTTTTACCCCAGAGCAATAACTGCACTAAACGCTGCTAAATCTTGAATGTGCAATACGTTTTTAAATGCAATATGTTTTTAAGTGCAATATTAAGGTCGTTGTGCAATGTGAATGCCAGCAGAATGTGGATGTGGGTTTTATGTTAACTTTCCTTTTAGAGTGTATCTATTTATTTTGATATAGTGTTTTATAAGTTATTTTTATTGATCTTTCTTTCGGCACAGTTAAGGAATGCATCTCGATTTAGTTGTACATGTACAATAAAGGATAGTAATAATAATAATAATAATAATTAATAGCACCAGAGTTTATTTAGGTGTGTCTTAAAAAAGGGGTGAATACTTATGCAATAAATTATTATCAATTTTTTTATTTGTAACTCATTAAGAAAATGCTTTAGATTTTTGTTTTAATTTGACATTATCGAGTATGTTGTGTTAATCAGTGGCAAGAAATCCCAATTAAATCGATTTTGATTCCATAAAATGTGAAAAATGCCAAAGGCGGTGAATACTTTCTATACCCACTGTATCTAAAGGAAATTCGCAGAAGGACATAACCCCTCAAACGACATCCCAATACCAGTTTGACCCATTGAGACCATTTAGTAAATCCGACATAGATATTGTGACCTTGTAGCATCTGCTTTTGCATTCCAAAAGCAGTCGCAATCCTTTAGTGCAGTGGTTCTCAAACTTTTCAGCCCGCGACCCCCAAAATAACGTTGGTAGAGACTCGCGACCCCCACCATCCCCCAAGGTGCTTTCCGACAATCTTGACAAACACGCAAACGTGCACGCCCACACATACAAATACATGGTTACAGCATCAAACTAATAATAACATAAAAAGAACACATGTAATAACATCCATATATCTGTTCTCTTGTTTGTTAATTCAGTTTAACATGTAGGCCTACAACTCACTTGTTGTTATGAGATGGGTGGGCCTGCTGCTTTTTGGAGCACAACAACTCCAGTCTTGGTTTGATGTTGGAGACGACCACTCTGTGATTATCCTCCACATTGAGTCATGATCGCTATTTGTTGTTTATGTACGTCAGTGTGGAAAAGGTTTTTCACATAAATGGGTCGATCCGTAAGGAATCAGCACCTCAATCGCGGCCTTTGACTGTGATGTCCGGACAAGGACCCAGGCGCAGACCAAGATAAGGCAGTAAAGGAACGTTTAATAAACAAGCAAAAGCCGATAGTCAGAGGTAGATAAAGTACAAAATCGAAATCCAAAAGAGTAGTCAAATAGGCAGTCCAAAAATCTAAAACCAAATAATCAGAAAGGCAAACAAACAAAATCGGAAAGCAAGAACGCGTAATCAAACAGAAGGGGTGTCTCGGAAAAATACAACAAACTCTGGCTTATACACAATCGGCACAGTGAATGATGATCAACATTCTGACAAGTACTGAGAGCAGACAGGGAACTTAAACACAAGCGGGGAAGGGAAACACAATAGGAATCAGGTGTGACTGGGAGGGGAGAAGGGCAAGAACACAGGTGAGAATGATAGGGATCACTAATACAATAACGAGGGAAGACAAAAGACATGGACTGGGAAGCACATAGACACACTGAAACTAAACGACCTGGAATAGCAGGTAGACACGTGCACAGTTCGAAGGGGAGGAGCGTGCATAGAAAGAAACTGCGTGCAGACAAGGCGAAAGGAGAGAAGAGTACAGGGATAGGACAACGAGAGAGAATGATAGCAGTAGATAGAAACATGAGATAATTAGTCATTAGTAAATGTTAGTAACTTAATCTGAATCCCTAATGTTAGTAGATTAGTAGTTTAGTACTATATACACCTAACTAATATGTACAGAGTGTTAGAAAGAAAGAAGGAAGTAAACGAGATAGGAAAATAAGGCAGAAAACCCGTAAAGTCGAAATCACCCGAATAGTGCAATAACAAAGACGAGTGGATTATCGAAAAACAAGGAACACAGACAGACGGGGAAACAGACGTGAATGAAACGTAATGATGAGAAAATAATAAAATACAAAAACAAACAGAACAAACGTGTCAAAACATAACATTGACAGCTCATATATGTGGCTTTGTATTGTATGTGGCTTTTTTGACTGTGTAATTAACCCCCTGAGGTCGACGGGAGCGGCGCCGCTCCCAGCAGCAATAAAAGTATATTAACTTCGCGATATTTTATCATACACACGCGACAAAAACATTGACAGAAACCTTAGAATCGCGACTTTCCGATTTGAGCACTGGCAAATCAAATGGGATTTTTTAAATTAGGTTAATTAGACCAAAAGTAAACCTTACCTTTTACTCTCTTTTTTACCTGGTAGTAACGTCCCCCTTCTATTGACATGGTAACTAGGTGCGAGTTTCGGGGAGGTGTGTGGGGAGGTGTGTGGGGAGGGCGTGGGGCCATGTGTGAAAACGCCGCATAAACACATAAACTGTCCCGACAATTTGAAGCAAGATTTTATACAGACATACAATTTTATTCAAGATGGAAAGATTTTCTGCGCTGCAGTGTTTGAGAGTATTGATGAAAAGCGACAAAGACAATAACTGAAGAAGAGTAAGTAACTATATTTGATTTGCCATGTTATCAAATACTCGTATATATATTCAATATATGAATTCGCGTCTTGTGACTACATATTCCGCGTGTTGCAACGTAACAAATTGCAATATGCACACAAGATCTATGGAAGAATACTTTTCAAACAGCCTAAAATGTTATTTATTTCGCTTGTTTTCAAATACTCGTGAAAATATATGAATTCCGCATCTTGTGACGCCAAACATATTCCGCGTGTTAGTAACTTAATCTAAATCCCTAACGTTAGTAGATTAGTTGTTTAGTACTATACACATCTACCTAATATATACAAAGTGCAATCTAGAAAGTAAGAAGGAAGAAAACGAGATAATAAAATAAGGCAGAAAAACCCCGAAAAGTATAAACTCCCCGAATAGTGCATGACAAGACAAGGAGTGGATCTATCGAAACAGAACAAGGACAGACAGAGCAGAACGTGACAGAACAGGGAAAATGCAATACTGGATAAAGAATAATGAATAAGGACTGAATGAAAAATAAACAAAGACCAAAAAACAACAGAACAAACGAACTCAAAATATAACATTGACAGCTCATATATGTGGCTTTGTATTGTATGTGGCTTTTTTGACTGTGTAATTAACCCCTGAGGTCGACGGGAGCGGCGCCGCTCCCAGCAGCAATAAAAGTATATTAACTTCGCGATATTTTATCATACACACGCGACAAAAACATTGACAGAAACCTTAGAATCGCGACTTTCCGATTTGAGCACTGGCAAATCAAATGGGATTTTTTAAATTAGGTTAATTAGACCAAAAGTAAACCTTACCTTTTACTCTCTTTTTTACCTGGTAGTAACGTCCCCCTTCTATTGACATGGTAACTAGGTGCGAGTTTCGGGGAGGTGTGTGGGGAGGTGTGTGGGGAGGGGCGTGGGGCCATGTGTGAAAACGCCGGCATAAACACATAAACTGTCCCGACAATTTGAAGCAAGATTTTATACAGACATACAATTTTATTCAAGATGGAAAGATTTTCTGCGCTGCAGTGTTTGAGAGTATTGATGAAAAGCGAAAAGACAATAACTGAAGAAGAGTAAGTAACTATATTTGATTTGCCATGTTATCAAATACTCGTATATATATTCAATATATGAATTCCGCGTCTTGTGACTACATATTCCGCGTGTTGCAACGTAACAAATTGCAATATGCACACAAGATCTATGGAAGAATACTTTTCAAACAGCCTAAAATGTTATTTATTTCGCTTGTTTTCAAATACTCGTGAAAATATATGAATTCCGCATCTTGTGACGCCAAACATATTCCGCGTGTTAGTAACTTAATCTAAATCCCTAACGTTAGTAGATTAGTTGGTTAGTACTATACACATCTACCTAATATATACAAAGTGCAATCTAGAAAGTAAGAAGGAAGAAAACGAGATAATAAGCGAAGGCGGAAAAACCCCGAAAAGTATAAACTCCCGAAGTGCATGACAAGACAAGGAGTGGATCTCGAAATAAACAGAACAAGGACAGACAGGGAGCAGAACGTGACAGAACAGGGAAAATGCAATACTGGATAAAGAATAATGAATAAGGACTGAATGAAAAATAAACAAAGACCAAAAAACAACAGAACAGGAACTCAGAATATAACACTGATGGCCCAGTGAGATGGCCCATCTGACAGATCTTAGAGGTGTGGACAATGAATAATGAATATTCAGGTTTTTAGCATTTAGCCCTCCCACAGCCTGAAATAAATGTGACCAGTTCTGATAAAAACAGGTTTTTAGCTATTTAGATCTCAGATGTGCTAAACTGTTTTCACACCCATACATAACCAAGACCTTGATGAACAAAACGCACATTGGCAAAACAATTCGTCACTATAGTTTAGTGTGTGCTTTCACAACTTTTGTGACAGCAGAAAAATTTACTATTTTTAACTTGTGTGTTTGTAGATCTATTTACAAGCTGCATATGATACTGACCAAACTATTGATGGCATACAAATGTAGCTGTGATTGTCCTTCAAATAAAAATATCAAACACTTTGGAGTAAGTGTGTGTTAAATTGATGAAATTGAGATAAATATCAGACCATGCCAAAATCAAAAAACATCTAAAAGCTTAGCACGGACCTCAGAGGGTTAAGTATGCCACCTCATGCATGCCATTTGGTCTTTGGCAGGGATTGTGGTTTGCTGTGTTATTACTTGTTTTTGGTCCTGCAAGTCTCGTTCCTTCCGGCGGAAAAAGTATTCGTTCATCAGCATGAGAGGGATGCTTGGTTAGCAAGTGTCATTTCATTTTTACGGGCTTTAAGCTTTTGTGTGCAAGCACTTCTGTACATACAGCACATTGGGGGTGTTGCACCTCATTGATGATGAAACAAGTGAATCCACACTGGATGAATTCGTCTCGATATTTCCAACTCTTGGACGATTGGTCAGACTGGTGGTGGACGGCCTTACCCATGTGTTTGTTATGTTCCCTATCATTTGAAGTAGATGGCTTTTCTGAATTAATTTCATGAATTGCTTCAGGGTGACTGTTCTCAATCTCGTGTGTTCTGGTTTTTAAGGATTAACCACCATTCAATTTTGCAGTTTAACATTAGCTAGTTGCAAGAAAGATTATGTACACACAAGGCAGTTGGTAGGCTAATACGTTTAGTGTTGCACTGGAGATGTACAGTACTACAAATCAGATGAGGCTACTGGGAAAATGTTTGTTAACGTTAATACATCTGTCCGCTACTCATATTGACAAGTCACTCCGAAGCAACCGATTAATTTAATTCAGAAAAGCCATCTATCTACCTCTCATGCTGATAAACCAGTAGACTTCGAAAAATAAAATAAATTGACGAAACAGTGAGGACATGTATTTGCACTGCGCTGGAGAATTCTTGTACAAGCAATGACATTTTCACAAAGCTGGACACCAAACAGCAATATTGGGTAAAAAGAAAGGACTGAAGGCAAGAGTCTTACAAGTAGCACATCGCGTTAATTTCACACACTGTATTATACACAGAGAGCTCTTGTAAGCAGAGCACTCGATCCAAATTGTCGTAAGCACCTCGGGGAAGGGGGGAGCATGGGGGTCACGCCTCTACTGGGAGTCACAGGCTGAAAAGTTTGAGAACCAAAATGTTGTAGATTACATACTCTGATTGTTAAAAGAGGAATGGTAGGCTAACACATGAATTGTAGGCCTATTCTTTATTTATGTTATGCATAAATGCAATTATGGTTCAAAAAGATCTAGCAACGGGTCTCGCGACCCCCACTTTGAGAACCACTGCTTTAGTGAATCTGGCCCTCGGGGTCCTCTCCCATGGGTAAAAGTTCAAATGTTTTTATGATATATGGTGTGGGTTCATATAAATTAAAGATCATAAGCATGTTTCATAACAAATAATTTTTTTGTTTTTAAAAACCTGTGTAAATATTATTTTGTTTAAATAACCATACCATATGTACAGAATAACAAACTCTTCACACCCGAGGGAGCTGGACCTGTCGAACATTGACCTGCAGGATTCAGGAGTGAAGCTGCTCTCTGCTTTACTGGAGAATCTAAGCTGTAAACTGGAGAAACTGTGGTAAGTACAGTGTGTGTTTCTATTTTAATTTAAACTTGTGATAATGTAATCAGTACAGTGTTTAGACAGAGAGAAATATAAAAATAGAGTGGAATTTGAATTGTGTGCCCCATGTACTTTCAAGTTTTGATCATATTTAGGGTGCCTGCTTTGCAAAAGAGGGCACACTGCAGTGCAAAGCAAAGGCACTCTGTTGTTATTCGACATACTTATTATTTATTCTTTGATATTATTATTATTCTTCCGTACAAAACTTTGGTTCGCTACAAGTCTCGCAGCGTTGCCAGCACAGACAAAAAATACACCAAAACGTGCGCCTCGAACGGGAATCGTGTGCTATTAAATCGTGCGAAAATGTCCCTTTTTGGGGCCCTTTGAAATGAATGGGAAATTGTGAAAAAGTACAAAATTAAAAGTACTCTATTTGTACTCTCTGTCCTTTTGGGTGCTTTATTTCAATGGAAGTAACATTGGATGAGAGAGGACATAAATGGCTACATTTTGGTGCATAAATTGGCCTTGTACAGTGTAAGGTGTGGGAGTAAGATGATAATGTTTGGAAGATTTCTTTATGTAAAAAGCGTCAGATTCCACTTAACATGGTAGTGAATGGAGTGGAATGTTCACAACTAGAGTGGGTGACGTCATAATGCCCTCTATCTTCAGCAGGTAGCAAAATTTTATCAAAAATCTTCCAAACATTATCATCTTACTCCCACACCTTCCACTGTACAGGCACAATTTATACACCAAAATGTAGGCATTTTTATCCTCTCTCATCCAATGTTACTTCCATTGAAATAGGACTCCGGTTTTCTGAATAAATTGCTCAAAAGGACAGAGAATTCTGTCTAAAAGTCCCATTCGCTCCCATGTTAAGTCACATTTGTGAAAAGAAGAATAGAAGGCGATTAATATTTTATCACAGCTCCTTTATTTTAAATCATACCGACACCATTCAAACTTTAAACGGGAGAGGACTACCTATATTAAGATGCCTTTTTACAGAATGTTTATATATGCTGTACTTTTTAAAGCAGAGCAGTTTATATTTTGAAAGCGGCTTGATAACGCGTTCTCAGACGAAATCGTTCCTAGGCAACAGTGACGAGAGCTACGACCGTTAACTTCACCAGCTGACATCAGCTGCTACATAAAAAATGTCACACCACTGCCATTGAATTGAATGGGTAGCAATTTAGCATGTTTCCGACTTGTTTTAAATGACTTTACCGACCGATTTGGACTGCGAAAATGGCCTGGTTAATGAGGAGGGGTATGAAAGCGAATACCTAGTGATGTTTTACACTGATTAAACTGCTAGATTTGCCGCTACATTAAAAAATGTCACACCATTGCTATCGCTGCCATTGAAATGAATGGGTAGCAAGTTAGCATGTTTCCGACTTGTTTTAAACAACTTTCCCGACCGATTTGGACTGCAAAAACGGCCTGGTTAGTGAGGAGGGGTATCAAAGCGAATACCTAGCAATGTTTTACACTGATTAAACCGCTAGATTTGCCGCTACATTAAAAAATGTCACACCGCTGCTATTGCTGCCATTGGAATGAATGGGTAGCAAGTTAGCATGTTTTGGACTTGTTTTAAAAACACACGTTTTTAAAACCAAACAAACACATTTTTTAACAAAACAAAACACACCACACACACACACACACACACACACGCACTCTCACACACACTCACACACACTCTCTCTCTCACACACGCACACTCACACACTCTCTCTAACACACACACACATATCTCTCTACTCCTCTCCTACACATCTGTGTGTGTGTGTGTGTGTGCGTGATTGCTTGTGTGTGGGGAGAAGGCACCCTCAACATTTCTGTGGAATTTTTTCTCGTTTTAATTACAATTTTACAAAACCTTTACCACTAACC
Source organism: Aldrovandia affinis (assembly GCA_029706075.1). Lineage (NCBI taxonomy): Eukaryota > Metazoa > Chordata > Actinopteri > Notacanthiformes > Halosauridae > Aldrovandia > Aldrovandia affinis. The sequence continues at coordinate 64,923 of JAINUG010000657.1, read as the reverse complement.
CATTGTAAATCACTTATGTTTGAGAAGGAGAAAAGAACAAAATGAATATCTGAGAAAATGAACAAACATAAAATGTTAAATGGGGAATTTCAATAACCTTCAGGATTCAGGAGTGATGCTGCTCTCTGCAGGACTGTGATACTTGTGATACTGTAATCAGTACAGTGTGTAGATAGAGAGAAATATAAAAAGAGAGTGAAACTTGAAAAATGCATGCCTTCATCACTGCCATGGAAGACTGTAACCCCGTCAGAGTTGTCATAGGCCTCTTGGTGGCCTCCCCAAGAAGTGCCCTTCTCGCACGGATGCTCAGTTTTGGAGGACGGCCTGTTGTTTTGGCACAACTGGCAAATTCACAGTTGTTCCGTATTCTCCATTTCTTTATGCTGGACTTAATGGTGCTCTGGGGGATATTAAAAGTCTTCTTATATTTTTCCTCAGGAATTCTTCTTATATCTTTCCCCTGATTGAAAAACCTTTTCTCATATTTGCTTTGAAGTTCTTTGTTCTTCATGATAAAGCTCTTGTTTGGAAATGCACTTGCTGTGGGACCTCTCACAGACAGGTGTACTTAATCTGAAATAATTTGAAACACCTTAATTGTACACAGGTGGACTCCAATTGCGGCTTTGTATAGCTCATAATTGTATGTGGCTTTTTTGACTGTGCAATTAAGTATGCTGCCTCATGCATGCCATTTGGTCTTTGGCAGGGATTGTGGTTTGCTGTGTTATTAGCCTACTTGTTTTTGGTCCTGCAAGTCTCGTTCCTTCCGGCGGAAAAAGTACTCATTCATCAGCATGAGAGGGATGCTTGGTTAGCAAGTGTCATTTCATTTTTACGGGCTTTAAGCTTTTGTGTGCAAGCACTTCTGTACACACAATGCATTGGGGGTGTTGCACCTCATTGATGATGAAACAAGTGAATCCACACTGGATGAATTCGTCTGGATATTTCCGACATTTGGACGATTGGTCAGACTGGTGGTGGACGGCCTTACCCATGCGTTTGTTATGTCCCCTATCATTTGAAGTAGATTACTTTTCTGAATTAATTTCATGAATTGCTTCTCGATATCTGTTGTGTTCTGGTTTTTAAGGATTAACCACCATTCAATTTTGCAGTTTAACATTAGCTAGTTGTAAAAAAAATTATGCACACACAAGGTAGTTGGTAGGCTAGTACGTTTAGTGTTGCGCTGTAGATGTACAGTAACTGACATGTCGTAAATACATTTACGACAAATCAGATGAGGCTACTGGGAAAATGTTTGTTAATGTTAATACATCTAGCCGCTACTCATATTGACAAGTCACTCCGAAGTAACCGATGAATTTCATTCAGAAAAGCCATTCAACTTCCTCTCATGATGATAAACCAGTAGGCTTCGAAAAATAAAATAAAATGACGAAACAGTGAGGACATGCATTTGGACTGCGCTGGATAATTATTTTACAAGCAATGACATTTTCACAAAGCTGGACACCAAACGGCAATATTGGGTAAAAAGAAAGGACTGAAGGCAAGAGTCTTACAAGTAGCACATCATGTTAATACCACACACTGTATTATACACAGAGAATTATTCCTTCTTGTTGAAGGATGAGGAGTTGTCGAATCACAGAGAAATGCTGTTTTTCAGGGGGTACTGCATTGCCCCAATGTGAAACCCCCCACCCTTTCAGCCCTTTACACCTCCAAGGTTGTGTCCCATTTTGCCTCCTATGCTCTCATTCACCAACTCCCCTCTGCCAGCACTGCACCCTCTCCCTCCCTCTCTCTCGCTCTTTTTCTCCCTCTCTCTCCCTCTCTCTCTCTCTTTCTCTCCCTCTCTCTCTCTCTCTCTCTCCCTCCCTCTTTCTCTCTCTCTTTCTCTCCCTCTCTCTCTCTCTCTTTCTCTCCCTCTCTCTCTCTCTATCTCTCTCCCTCTCTCTCTCTCTCTCTCTCCCTCCCTCTCTCTCTCTTTCACTTTCTCCCTCCCTCTCTCTCTTTCTCCCTCTCTCTTTCTCTCTCTCTCTCCCTCCCTCCCTGAGCGAGGGGGGTTTGTGGCTCGTCAATTTACTTCCAGAGTCTGCAAATGTGCAAGCTTCAGATTCTGATTTTGTAAATAATACTTTTTTCACATTCCTTCTTGTTTAAGGTTGAGGCGTTGTGGACTCGCAGAGAAATGCTGTGGTGCATTGGCCTCAGCTCTCAGCTCAAACACCTCACACCTGAGAGAGCTGTATCTGTCGGGAAATCACCTGCAGGATTCAGGACTGAAGCTGCTCTCTGCCGGACTGGAGAGTCCACACTGTAAACTGGAGAAACTGGAGTAAGTACAGTGTGTGTTTCTATTTTAATTTAAACTTGTGATACTGTAATCAGTACAGCGTGTAGATAGAGGGAAATAGAAAGAGAGAGTGGAATTTGAATTGTGTGCCACATGTGCTTTCAGGTTTTTATCATATTTTTAATTACAATTTTACAAAACCTATACAACTCACCCTTTGTAAATCACTTATGTTTGAGAAGGAGAAAAAAACAACCCAAATATCTGAGAAAATAAACTAACATAAAATGTTCAATGGGGAAAAAAAGAAAATCCATGCTATCCTTACATATCTATCACTGTCCATATCAATGTAACAAAGTGGGAAAGTCCTCATTGTCCACCATAGAAATTGTTTAATTTACATGCCTATCTATCCTAAGGTGTTCAGAGACTATACACGTAAAAAACAAAACCAGAGCTGTTGCAGACCTCTCTGAATGATATTTATTTTTCTTACCTAAACTGACAGTTTTTTCTTGTCCATACAAAACATCAATAAACAAACAGTTGTAGTAATTTTTTTCAGTATGCCCAAGGTCCAGAATTAAAAATCAAACACCAATATTAACCCAATCCTCCCATACCCCTCTCCCGGCAATAAAAACTTGGTGCTTTGCCCTCAGCTCTCAGCTCAAACTCTTCACACCTGAGAGAGCTGAACTTGAGTCACAATCACCTGCAGGATCCAGGAGTGAAGCTGCTCTCTGCAGGACTGGAAAATCCACACTGTAAACTGTCACCCTCAAATCCATTCAAATCCATTTCACCTTCAAATCCATTTCTAAGCATCTAGGATACATAAAAGCCTATTATTTTTTCAAATTGCTATTCTTAAAGTCTGAACAGCGCCCTCTAGTGCAATGGAAAAATGTAGCCGGAGGACAGATTGTGTCGTCCTCCCCAAGCCTTCATTAGAACCCATTAAAATAAATTTTTTAAATCACATTTTTCCCTCTCCTATCTTGTTTAAGGCGAAACTGACGTGTAAGGGAAGATGTCCTCCCTAAGATCAGTAGTTCAATCAGTCGTCGAAATAAAATAATGACATGCTGTACATCCAATTAAAGTAGAGAGGGGAGGGTTGATCAGGTTTATCGTGCAAGAGCTATGATATTCAATTGTAGACGTAGGAGTAGGAGATTTTGTGAAAGACACCGACAGAGAGAGAGAGAGAAATTTGCTTTTTTATTAAATTACAGATAGTTGTGCAAAGTTATTTTTTTAAAACTTCGGGTAGTAGGCCGTGAAGGAGAGGTCATAGTAATTATTTTTATTATTCATTGTTGGAGGATCTTGGTGAAAGAACGTTATCTTATTTGCTAGCAAGCGAACTAACAAGCTAATGAAACGGGCTGGAGAGGAGAGCTGACGACAGCTAGCTAACGTTAGCGAGATCATTAGCAATGGCCAGAATGGTAAACCTGAAGAACCTGAAATTTTATTCCAGACTCCATTCCACTCATTGGAATACAGAGAGAAGACGAGGATTAAAACGGAAGGAAGACCATTTCCTAAAATTATGCTCACTAAGAGAAACGAGACTGTAGGAGTGTTCAGTACTTCTTGGCATGATGGGTACACTGGGCTTACAGGGAGCCTTGCTACCAATCGTGTGTATTGCTGGTCCTGTCCTCTCATGGCAAAATGTTTTTTTAAATGCTCTCTAAAGATGAATGCAAGCATTAACACTCAGACGCGAGATTCCCTGAAACTGAAAAGTAAAATAAAGAAAATCAGCTGCGCTTCTAAGATTATGACCAGCGATATTATTGTCATATTGTGGGCTTAATAAAAACGACTGCTTTTCCGTTTCTCTGTAATCGTTTGATAATTTTAAAACAAACGCGATTTTATGCTTTTATATTTGGTTGGGTTATTATTAAATGTATTTTTTAGGTTGTTAGCTGGAGCGTTTTCGTTGCTGTATGACACTCATCATTTTGCAAACTATATGCAGCGATCAATCTCAATTATGAAATGGTAGCTGGTAGAATAAGATAGCTAGATCACCAGTGAATTAGCCCCCAACAGTCTGCCGGCATTCACTGGTCATCTATTCCAAAATTGTCAAAGAACAAAGAACAAACTGGTATGTGGTAATACAGTATGCGTGGTTGTGTGGTGCTTGAATAACCCTAGCCCCAATCTATCGATTGACCAAGTTTTAAATGTGTTTGTTTAAGACCCCCCGGCAGACTCATTAGAACTTCTTTATTGTATATTGTATTTGTATGCATTCTAATGACATCAGTATGTCTAATAGTGTATTGTATTATATTGCTCTGTTTTTTCTCTTTCCTTTTTGACCTTTTCTTGTTTCATTGTATGTGATGGCCGAGATGACAATTTCAGATATTGGTTTAGCAAATTGTTGTTTTTATTTACATATTTACAAGTACAGTGTTTGCAATGGTTCAAGCAAATTAGGTCAAAACTTGGGTGGGCAGTCATGCATGTGTGACCAAGATCAAATCTTTTTGTTGTTGTAGTTGCACATAAGACATCAAATAGACAAGACAAAACACTAGATGACCAACAACAAATAAAATAATAATAAAATAAATACATGTGTGATAGACATATTTTAGGTGATAAGGGGATGGGAGTTACACTAAACTTTTAACCAGAAATTAGTTTGTTATATTTAGAACATTATTGTAAACATTATTTAGTTATATATACAATTAGAACAATGATAATAACACAATGGTAGAATGTTACAGTCAAAGGTCACCAAAAAGTATCATACTCACTGAATCACCACAATAGTGTCTATATGACATTTTAACAAGACCAATCGTTTGAGGTACACAGAGGTACATGACCAACAATAAATAATACTAATAATACTAATAATATAAGATCATATTGTATGTATAAGACATATACTGGGGGATAAGGGGTGGGGGTTACACCAAACCTTTAACCAGAAATTACTGCGCAACCTCACTAATGCTCTTGTGGCTGAATGGAAGCAAATCCCTGCAATGTTCCAACATCTAGTGGAAAGCCTTCCAAGAAGAATGGAGGCTGTTATAACAGCAAAAGGGGGACCAACTCCATATTAATGTGCTGGATTTTGCAATGACATGTGTTTTGACTTGCCATTCTTCAAACACAGGATCCAAAGATCTTTTTGCACTTCTCATTGACACCGATAAAAGACTGGCATATTCCTTCAAGGTGCAATCTGTCCAGTTTCTCCTGGTACACGCGACACATGGCCACATTATTCAGCCTTGTTTGACTCATCGATGATCTAAGCCATGTCTTAAGCCTCCTCAGGGCACTAAAACTCCTCTCAGCCTCTTCAGAGGAGGCAGGGACGACCAGGAGAAGCTTTACTAAAGCTTCCACCTGACTGAGAGACCTCTCACCTCTGGCACCATTTCCCAAATAATGCTAGCAACGTCTGAGCTCATTTGATATGTGTAATTAGCCCCAAACATGGCCAGCTGCACTTGCAGTAGTCTTGAATTAAATTCAGGAGACTCATCTACCACCTTGTCCATGTCACTGTGTAGTAGCACATTCTCAAGCTGCTGCAGCTTGTGGAATCCAGATTGGTCAAACCTCTCTATGAATTGTGTATTCACTGTGTCCAAGGCATTGTAGAACTGCGCTCTGTAGTAGGACTGGGCATCAGGATGGACAGGGTATGCAGCTTGACTGGTGATATTGGTGATATTGGCAAAGATATGTACTTTATATTGAAAGCAGCTAGTGCATTTTCCATCGAGTTGGGTTTTTGCCAAAATAACAATATATAATAGCATAGAATTAATTACCTTTGGTAGTAGGGCCCTGTGAAATCCGTTGAATTTTTTCCCGATTTCAGTTTCATTTTTTCCCCATATTTCGTGTTCTCCTTTGAATTTTTTATGGACTAAATAATGTTTATGTGTTTTCACCAATCCCTTTCAATGAATAGCTCACCCAATTTCAAAATGACATTTGTTTCCTTGCCGTGAAACTGGTCTCAAGACAAAAACCAATAGTAATTTGAGCTTCAGTTTTGTTGATATAGCCATTATTTTATTTAACCTTTATTTAACCTGGTAAAAGTGATTGAGAACAATTTCTCATTTACAACACTGACCTAGCCAAGAAGGCAAGTGTCAAAGTAGTGCAACAATACACACATTACACAAAACATAAAGAAGGTGCTTAAAAACAGGGTGCAGACAGTGCACTGTCATAGGATAAAATAACAAAATCACTGAAAAAGACTCTATACACATGGAACACTGGAATCACAAGGGGAAAGGGAGCTAACTGTCATGGTTGTTCCCCTGACTTACCACCAGAGGGCGGTGTTGCGCCTTTCTGGAAGGAGGGGCGGAGCAAACCAATCACCATTTCCTCACTATTTAAACCTCAGCTGTTTTCCGGTTCTTTGCAAAATCGTAGCCTTCATTACGATTTAGCCGGTAAAGGTTGTGGCGTCTTTTTAAAGATACTACTACGAAGCACGTTCTTTAGTATTTAGAAATATCCTTTAGCAAATGTAGGATCTTTTTGTTACCTGTTTTTGGACACTCACTCGCTCCTCCTGAGTTAGTTGTGTTTCGGTCAACACAGTCTGTGGACTGTGTTCTCAGGTCTTATTTTCTTCGCTGGTTATTGGGCTCTTCTAGCCGATTATCGTTTCATTCAAACACCCGGTGTTGGTGGTTTATTTATTCCTTTGTTTGTGTCTTTGTGGCACCTAGTCACCCGTTGGGTGATATTTTCGGTTTTCCCCCTTTTGTTATTGTTTTTCCTATTCTCTGTTATTCAGAGTTTGTGGTTAAGCTGTAAAGTTACAGTTTAACTTATCGATACCCCCGGGGTTCTGCGATTGGCACCAATCCCTAAACCCACCATAACACTAACAGGTGCATTTGTCAGTGAATGTGTTCTTTAGAAGTTTTCTAAAGGCGTATATGGACGTGTTGATGTTGGGAAGTTTGAGAGTGGATTGTAGGGAATTCCAGTCGTAGGTGGCAGAGAAAATAAAGGATTTACGACCAAAATCTGTTGAGGATTTTGGGACAGCCAGGGTGATGAAGTTGGAGGATATAAGATTATAGGAGTTGTGGGAATGATGCAGGAGATTAAAGAGGTAAGGGGATGTGATGTGTAAGAGGGTTTTGTAGATGAACAGGTGCCAGTGAATAAATCTTCTGGTGTAGAGAGATGGCCAATCAACAAGGGAGTAAAGGTTGCAATGGTGTGTAGTGAAAGGGGCATTAGTAACAAAACGGATGGCGGAGTGATGTAGCACATTGAGTTTGTTCAGCAATCTTTTAGAAACAGCCCAGTAAATGATATCACAGTAATCAAAAATAGGGAGTGTGGACATCTTGACCAGGGTGAGTTTGGCAGTACAGGTTGTCGTGGAAATTAAAACTCAGCAGGATCAGAGAGAATTCCTTTAAACAGTATTAAAGCTTTAATTACGAGCAGCTGCACGGAGACCCGTGTCACGCAGGACAGCGAATCTCCCGCCTTCAAATTCAAATGGATATTTATATCCAACACAACGGAAGGGGAGGGAACAATCACAAGGGGGAAGTAACAGGGCGTTAACTTACAGGTAAATGGAGCTATGGGCTAACATTAACAACATAAATGATATATATATAACATTAACAATGTGTTATGGTGTGTGTATTCTTTGTTACTTCTTTTCTTGCGATCTTCACTGGAACCTCTAGGTCCAGATTCAGCGGCTTCGTACTTTTTTCCTGGGAGGCGAGAGGGAGTGCCCTCCTCAGTACTCAACTTCGACTTCCCTTTTGTCTGGGAAGGGATGGGCCACGCAGGCCAAGAAACAGGAACAAAACGGTGCTGCATCTGGAGGGGGCTTCCCTTTGTCGTGTAGTGGTTCCAGGTGGGCTGGCTTTTGCACTTTACTGCTGGGTCCCAGTCGCTTGGCTTCGGGGAGTGCCGGGTGAAGTCATCCTGGCCGTCTGGAGTCATCCTGGCCGTCTGGATCTCCTCCACCTGTTACTGTAGAACCCCTATGCAATTTGTTAGCATCACACAATACCTTATCCTTGCATCATCCATCAGATGCATGCCCATGTCTCTGACCGGATAAAGCTGGTGATGCATGCTGGTGCCGTGGGTGCCGAGTGGAATTCTGGTGGTGGAACCTGGTTAGGCTGCAGTTCGTAATAAAATCTTTGATTTACCTAATACCTTAAGGGGGGAGGATATGAGGCCTGTTTTGCTAGTGCTGGATTTTCCACATCGAATTGTTAACATGTGATACAATTTTCCCATGTCTGCTGTGCTAGCACGGTAATTTTGGTTTAAAATTTTTCCCAGTCCCAGTTTTTGTTACAGGCTGCCATCATTCCCCCTTTGCTCACATGCGTCACACTGTGATACATGCGAGCACAGTACAGCAATAGGCTGATTGGCGCAACCGAATGGCCAGTCCGGCGGCGCCACAAGCGATCTAAGTGAAGGTAGCAATCATTGCCGGCCCATGTCCAATCTTTGATTGCGTCTAATATATATATATTTTTGGGCTTGCTACGTCTACTTGTGAGACAAGCACTGGCAATGATGGAAACCTTCGGAATAAAAACAAAAACATACAAATCAGTATGAACACATGGTACAACATATTGCGTGGAACAGCACAACGTAAAACACTCTTTGTCAGTCATCCCTTCTCCGTAAACGGTACACCGTTTCAGAATGCTCTACCTCCATCTGGAAAACAACAGGGTCCACAGGGGTTACTGCAAAAGTGAGTTAGTGGCTTAACAGAGTCAGATGTGCAATCATTAATCATCAAGATCTCCCCATCTAACTGGACGGACACGCACATGTACACACACATGTACACACATACATAGACATACAAATGCGCACACTCACTCAGTCCTATTTATACTGGTATGCATACCCTAATTTCTGGGGCTGTTCCTGACTAAAACTAATTTCGGCCGACTAACAGCCCATCGATCAAACAACCGATTAAATGGGGCCAATCCTAGTAATTTCCAAGATTTATTTCATCTTGGAGTCACTTGTTTTTATATATATACGTAATTATTATTACTATAGTTTTCCCAGGAGTTTCTGACATGACCCAGGCCCAATTCTAATGGGATATAGCTCCTTTATGAATACTATTATTTACCCTAATTTTCCGTTGTAGTTTAAACATTTTTGTAAATATTTATTTTCATTAAACGCCTGTGGTTTCTATCTTTAATCAACAATAAAATCGGGTACATAATATACACATAATCCAGGATGCTACCACGTGATCTGTCAATTATACCCTCGATATTAAATCAGCTTCGCAGTTATGATGCTTCAAAATATTACTGCTAGTTTAATTTAACCATCATTAAACACAGCATGCTTTGTAGATTGAAGCTGATACTCGAGTTCTACTTTACCATAGTGTGTGCGTCAAAACCGCACTTCCATCATCATCCATTGTAAGCATCTTAAATCACGATGGATGGAACTATGAGTTCACTCGGAGCACACAGTTAAATCTACCTACGGAAATATGTTTTACCTCAGCGAATATTAGGTTAGCTGGCTACAGGTTAGCGAGAATGATCAATATTGTCTATATCTTTACTGATCAGTAGCACAAACTTTGAATAGGACCCTTCCGCCATTCGGGTTCACAACACGCACGCGCGGTTTTCCGGACCGCTCCAGGCTGACATTTACCTGAGCTGTCCGTGACCCTCTTCGCTCAGTTCCTCTTTTCATTCAAATACTTCTAAACGTGGCAACGACACGGCATTGCCACAAAAGTTGCTCCAACCCCATTTGTAACACCAAATGGAGGTAATTGTGCTACTGATTTATTGTGACCTTAGCCACATATACATTTTACATTTTAAGCATTTAGCAGACGCTCTTATCCAGAGCGACTTACAAGATGTGCATTAATACATGGTAGGAACAATCATAGTTAGCGCACAAGATCAGTGCAGGAATACAGCAATAGACATCATTGCAGGCATCAGCATACCACACCTGTAACACCTGTAACACCAGGAAGGAAAAAGTTAGTGTGTTTTTTATTTATTTTTTATAAATAGTGTACAACAGGTAAATAGTGGTGACAACAGATAGACTGGATGGACAGTGTTCAGTGGTAGTGGAGTCTGAAGAGGTGGGTTTTGAGTCTCTTGCGGAAGATTGGAAGTGATTCCGCAGTCCTGACCAATTGCGGGAGGTCGTTCCACCAGCGAGGAACCAGAACAGAGAAGAGGCGAGACCGCGAGGAGCGGCTGCCAGGCGCCCGGAGGGATGGGGCAGTCAGTTTGCCAGAGGAGGCAGAGCGGAGGAGTCTGGGTGGGGTGTAGGGAGTGATGAGTGACTGGAGGTATCGTGGAGCAGTACCTCTGGCCGCTTGAAAAGCAAGCACCAGTGACTTGAATCTGATGCATGCTGCGATGGGGAGCCAGTGCAGGGAGGAGAGTAGAGGGGTGACGTGAGTGAACTTCGGCTGGTTGAACACCAGGCGAGCGGCAGTGTTCTGGACTAGTTGCAGAGGTTTGATGGCACAGGCCGGAAGGCCTGCCAGCAAGGAATTGCAGTAGTCCAGACGTGAGATCACCAGGGTCTGGACCAGGAGTTGAGTGGCCTCTTGGGTGAGGAACGGTCGGATCCTCCGGATGTTGTGGAGGGAGAAACGGCAGGCCCGAGCGATCGCTGCAATATGGCTCGAGAAGCACAGCTGGGTGTCCAGGGTTACCGACTCCTGGCCGACTGGGACGGAGACACTATGGAGCCTTCCACGGTGATTGACGCATCAATCATCGGGGAGCCCTTCGCTGGGAGGAAGAGCAGCTCTGTCTTCCCCAGGTTCAGCTTCAGGTGGTGGGTGGACATCCATGCGAAGATGTCAGCCAGGCATGCAGAGATCCGTGCCGGGACCTGGGTGTCAGATGGACGGAAGGAGAGAAAGAGTTGAGTGTCATCAGCATAACAGTGACTTGGTGTACAGAGAGAATAGGATGGGGCCTAGCACCGAGCCCTGCGGGACTCCAGTAGAGAGGGTGCGGGGAGAGGAGAGGGATCCTCTCCAGGCCACCTGGTAGGACTGGTCAGCCAGGTAGGACTCAAACCATGTCAACGCAGATCCAGAGATTCCCATCTCGACGAGAGATGAGAGCAGGATCCGGTGGTCCACGGTGTCGAATGCCGCCGACAGGTCGAGGAGGAGGAGGACAGAGCTAAGGGATCGGGACCTAGCAACGTGAAGAGCCTCAGTGACCGCAAGGAGAGCAGTCTCTGTGGAGTGGCCTGCTCTGAACCCAGATTGGTTGGGGTCAAGCAGGTCGTTCTGTAAGAGATGAACAGACAGTTGATTATAGACAGCCCGCTCTAACGTTTTGGAAAGGAATGGGAGGAGAGAGACAGGTCGGTAGTTAGAGATGACAGCAGGATTCAGAGAGGGTTTTTTGAGGAGGGGGACAACCTGAGCACATTTGAGGGAGGAGGGGACAGAGCCAGAGGAAAGAGAGGAGTTAATGACATTGGAGACAAAGGGGAGGATGTCCATAGCAATGGACTGGAAGAGGGGGGAAAGAATGGGATCAAGAGGGCAGGTGGTGGGACGGTGGGAGAGAACAAGTTGAAGGATGTCCGAGTCAGGGAGGGGTGAGAAGGAGGACAGAGGAGTGGGAGGTTTAGGTAGCGGGATGGGAGAGGGAGAGGTTGGGGGGAAGGAGTTGCGAATGACCTCAACCTTCTCGTGAAAGAAGGATGAGAAGTCATCGGCGGTTATAGAGGAGGGGGGTGGGGGAGGAGGAGGGGTGAGGAGAGAGGATACATATAAATGTATTGATAGAAAAAATACTGCTCAGACTAGCTTCCCATTTAAATCACCGTCAGCCTGATAACCTTTGCTATAGAGGTACCTTTAGCGTGCAAAATCTTAATGTCCCCACCCAAAACCGGATTGTGCCCACTTTCCAACCCCCCCTCCTTTTCTTCCCTAGCGGCCCCCTCCCCCAATGTGTTCTGTCTTAGTAGACTACATTTGGGAGACAATAGAGCCTCCGGGGGGGTCTTACGGCTCTGCTTACAGGAAGACAGGGGTGTCTGGGGGGTGGTATGTCGCAAAACCAGTTTTATTGGCGAGTCATACTCTGATTGCCCTGGCTGATCTGGGGGAAGGGAATCCCTTTTGTCGGAGTTCCCTTTGAAGCTCCGCCAAAAGCTATAATGGAAATCTTCCCAATCGCCAATACGCTACTAATCTGTTATTTTACACAAATCCTTGGTTTGAATCCTTGCTCACTCCAGTAGATGATAAAAAGGTCCTACATTTAACCCCATTTGCCTTTGAAATGTAGGAGTATAAGCAAAAATAACATATTCCGTCTAATTGAACACCACGTGTTCACCCCACAGCATGTGTTTTGTTTTGTTTTGTTTTATTTATTTAGCACATAATTTTACAATTATAGTGCAGGGAGGGAACGAAGCCCTGGCGGGCTTGTACAGAGTTCCTCCCCCAATCAATAATCATTGTTACTTTGACTTGTAGGCCAACAAATAAACTATAAAATAAGCTATGTTATCTAATAAAGATGTAAAAGAGGAGAAGAAAAAAAACACATAGGGAGAAAAAGGCAAAGAGAACAGAAGAAAGCAATGCAACAGGCAGGTAATCAGGCAGCTTGAGCATTCTAGTTGATAACTAGAAGGGTCAAGTGTGGACTAGATGTTTTTTCAAGGTCTTTTTGAAAACGGATTGGGAGGGTATAGACCTTAATGGCAAACTTAAATCACTCCAAAGCATGGGACCTCTAAATCTGAGGTTGAATTGATGACTTTTAGTTCGGGTGGATGGTAGGAAGAGACTATTATTACTGTGTCTTGTTTGGTATGAATGTACGTCAGTTGTAAAAATAAAGAAGTTCTGGAAGGTGTCTGGGAGATCTTCCTTCTTATTGATGAACTTGTGTATGAATAAGTGTGTTTGGTAGACATTAACTTTGTCAATGGGTAGGAGAGAGTATTTTCTAAATAGAGGTGCAGTGTTAAATATATCCTGGGAATTAACTATTTTCCTACTATTTCTATTTTCTAGTTATTATTTATTATTACTTTAGGCCTATACCTTATAATATGCCGATGACTATTCTTCTCCTTTTTATTCTGTGGCTTCCTCACAATTAATAAAGATAGGGGTCATCTCTCTCATTGTTTTCGATTGCGTTGCTGCCTTAATTTCCCCTCTGTATCTTTATAACGGCGCCTGCGCGATTCATTCAAGCGCCTTAAGGCTTAGTCATGCCAACAAAAAAATGCTAGTACATCTGTCCTGCTTTCCTAACGCACTCCCCAAATATACTATTTTAGCCAAATCAAGAGATCCATTATCCGGGAATCGGAGATTAGGATCCTTGTGTGTATATTTATTCCCGCTCTTTAATTGATAGCATGTTGTGGATCATAGTGCGTATACATACATATATTTTATTATAATAAAATATTTATTATAATTATTATAGCTATTATTATTACTCTATAGTATACAATAGCTAGCAGAACCGTGATTCAGCTACGAATCCTGATTCCGCCACTCCGATGACGCAACCTTCTGCGAACGGATTCTCACTCCCGTCCCATTGTTCTACAGACTTATTCCAAGAACTGCACCTGGCCCACGTAGAATGTTTGAGTAAACATTTGCAATCGGCCTGCACGTCCTTTGTCTGGAATTACTTTACGGGTGAGTGGAGAACCACTTCGCTCTAAACAAATCACTTTAGTTTGTTTATATATTTTTTATCTAACCGCTGGACAAGCGCTCTCACCACGTGTCCACCTCGCAGCGTCCTGTGTTTCGTATCTATAGGCCCATTTTACTAACTTAGCATATGCGAACGAACAACAATCCCGGGTACACACAAGCACACAATTCTGTGAATCGCTTTTCTTCTTGCCACCAGTAGTAAAACCAGTCTAATACTCTGATCCTTTTATGCATATTATCAGCTAAACATTTAAATATCTAATCCAATAATTGATCCGCCGCACCGACTATAACCATAGCCCTAAGCGATCACAGAATGTGCCCTGTTGTTTCACAGTGCATATGCGCGACACGACAAACTTTAAAAAACAACACAACATTCACTTGAGATAGTTCATCCTCCATCCCGGGTATTAAATAGCGCCCCAATTGAAGTTATCGGCTGCATCTTGCCACACGTAATTATACGGTCTACTCCTTGGTCCTTTTCTGCATATTATCAGAAATATTTGTATCCAATATCTATCAGATAATTGACCCACCGCGACCGACAATAACCATTGCCCTGACGATAACTTGATGGTCCTATATATACGTGTAACTAAGGTGTAGCTAATACTTAAGCTACTGGATTAACAGTCACCGTAAAGCCTAATGACACATATCTCTCTCTGCGGAGTTCCAACTAGACCTAGTTTTCCATGTTGTACAACAAGTAAAATATTCTCTTTTACAATGCGCAAGGCCAATGGAATATTTTACTTTCCCAGATATAACAGACGCCCCCTTCGACCTCTTTTCGACCTAACCTGCCCGTTCGTTTCGCCTACCGCATCACCAGATTTACGCGATCATTCGTATCCGAAGCTAAATATTTTAAATACCTAATCCCCAGACTGATCCACCGGTCCTACTATAACCATAGCTTGTTCCTTTAACTGTACTGTTCCCTCACATTAACGCTTACCAAGTCCTGATCAATAAGTTTATCAGCTAAGCATTTTAAATACCTAATCCAATAACTGATCCGCCTTTTCCGACTATAACCATAGCTAAACTTTCGTCGAAGTTCCTCTGTTATCGGTTAACCTCTTCAAACATTCAGTATACTGTTTAAACAAACTCTCTCCTGTGTCCCTGTAATTGCGGAACGCGAGACTCTCTGTTGCGTTACTCACCTTCACTGACGGGAACAG
This sequence comes from Aldrovandia affinis, assembly GCA_029706075.1. NCBI lineage: Eukaryota > Metazoa > Chordata > Actinopteri > Notacanthiformes > Halosauridae > Aldrovandia > Aldrovandia affinis. The sequence continues at coordinate 49,670 of JAINUG010000657.1, read as the reverse complement.
TCAAATACCACTATAATGGGTTTTGAATAAGGCCCCAACCTTTCTCTCTATTACGCAGCGGCGCATGTCTGGTCCCCGTCAGTGGAAGAGAGGCCGTTTTGTCGAGTGTCTGCATTCCCGGGTCGAAGGCACCAAATTGTCGTGGAAATTAAAACTCAGCAGGATCAGAGAGAATTCCTTTAAACAGTATTAAAGCTTTAATTACGAGCAGCTGCACGGAGACCCGTGTCACGCAGGACAGCGAACCTCCCGCCTTCAAATTCAAATGGATATTTATATCCAACACAACGGAAGGGGAGGGAACAATCACAAGGGGGAAGTAACAGGGCGTTAACTTACAGGTAAATGGAGCTATGGGCTAACATGACGATATAACAGGTTGTTAGAACAGCCCTCCCAGGGTCTTAAACCAATGGGAAGGAGGTTTCCTGCCATAGGGGAAACGTTACAAACCAACAAATGTTCCTTTGAAGTTGTGGAGCGAAAAGCCTTTTGTCTCTGACTTCTGTGTCACACTGAATTAATTAGTGTCTACTGTCCACCTCTGTGGATGTGGTCTAGCATCCCAACTCGATACAAATTTCTTCCTCCACAAGGTGAAAGACGCTTTGTTGCGGTAAAGGAATCCGAATCTGGCCTTAACTTCAACTTGTAGGGTGTTAATATGTGTTTGAAATGTGAGGGAAGAGTCCAGCCAAAGTCTGAGATATTTGTATGATAGTAGCCAAATTTGCACCCCAGCTCGGTGCAACCAAATTCAATGAACCTTTGAATGTCATGTCCAATGCTACTTTTCCATAAACCACTTTCAAGGTAAGACAACTACGAGATAATTATGTAATTTGGGTGAACCATCAATATTTGCTCCTTTTCTCACTCACCTCCATGTCACCTGCTCTCCCTGCCCTGTTGGCATCATTATTCTCTCTCTCTCCCTCTCTCTCTTTACCCTGAACACACCAGAGTGAAATGATCAGTAAACTAGTGATGTTTCTTTCCATGTTGTTCAGGAATGGATTACTAACCGTTAATATCCATTTACCTAGCTAGTTACTGTCTAATTCAGTTCAATTTGAAGAATCACTGTGATTTTCCTGCAGTGATTTCTCATCTCCATCCTACAGTCCACTCATCATTCCCACATCCCTGCTCAGTTAAATCTAGAAATGATTAGCTGCTATTACGTTAGCTGCCATACCATCTGTTGGGAATGGAAAAATCTGAGTGAACTAAATGATCAGTAAACTAGTGATGTTTCTTTCCATGTTGTTCAGGAATGGATTACTAACCATTTCTGAAATGATTATTTTATCAAGAAACATTGACTCATCTCTTTCTGTATACTTCTATCATCTGACTGGTACTAAATTTCTCACTGCTCTCAACTTACTTTTCTTTTCTGAGGCTGCCCAAAAAACTGACAAATGTCACTGCCCTTCCTCTTGTTCATGATGACACTGTGAATGAAAGCTGACTGTAATAAAACTGCTTGCACAATCAAACAAACACTTAGGCCACTTTTGACTATGTAGATGAATATTAATATAACGTTATAAAGATATACACTAACGTTAGTTGAATTCGCCCGTGAGAAGCTAACTTTCCAGCTAATTATAACGTCGCTATCAACGATAGCTAGTGATGGTTGATTGATTAGCACTACCTGCAAATCGGCCCGTTTTTGCTAAAAACGGTGGTTTTCACTCCATGCAATTACTGACACTTCTTATCAAAATATTATTTGTTTCCACAATTACAGTTGGAGCACAAAATGTCAACATCACCATTTTACAGCGCTCAGTAGTCTACTAATTGGAAGTTGGAAGTCGCTGACCCGGATCTTTGTACTGAACTGAACAAAACGATTCGAATCAGCAAAGTGATTCGTAATGCCCATCACTACTCATAAGGGCAACTACAGAGAGCCGGCTGGCCCTTTACTAGCGGAGCATTTACAAACGTCAAATGTGTTCACTGGCATGTCAAACTATCCAAAATGATTTAATTTCTGCAATAGCCACCACTATCAGAAGTGATATAAAAGAAGAGGTAGATTGACGAGACTACAGACGTAAGCTGTCACTCACAGCTGTCTGTCATTGTCAGATATGTGGATGACCAGGGTGCGATTCAGGAGCGTTTTTGTTGAGGGGGCGGGATTCCCAGTGTTTGTATGAGTTTGTGGAGAGTGAAATGTCACAGTTCAACTTCACTGAAATGCTTATTGTTCAAACCTACGATGGCGTTGCAGTTAAAACTTCTATTGGGTTTTTTTGTGTGTGTGTTTTGTCTTTTACAAGTGGCATTCTATGATCATTAAGGATTTATACTATTTGTTGAATAAACCTGCATTTTATGATGACTAAATGCCTCATGTAGCCGCCACTGATCCCTATGGTAAACGTTGCCCAGTTGCCCGCCTGTCCAGTTTCCAAGCCTACATCAGCATAAGCTGTGCTCATAGGCGAGATACTGGAAAGACGGGATTTTCATTGTATACATTGGGAAAATGCTAAAGGCAGGGCACAAATGGGTGTCTCGACTTGAGGCGCCGGGGAGGCTCAGCTGTTAGAGTGAGCCTTTCATGAAGCAGATGGTTTGGCTCCATGGCCTGGCATCCGAGATGTGCTGTGGCTCCCGCGCGGCGAAGCCCAGCGGACTGGATGCCTGCAAGGATGGAGAGGTTGTCCACAGGAGTGGGATGCAGGCATCCTGTCACAATGCTTCGTTGATAGGCGTATCAACGAGGCGGGTGTGAGCACTGCGACACCATACTGGCGCGCAGTACTCACTAGTCGAGTAAACAAGGGCCAGGGCAGCCATACGCAATGTTCTTGCCCCAGCCTGACCCGACTAATCGCCTCATCAATGCCACATGAGATGTTAGCTTCTTGCGCAGTGATGCGAGGTGTCGGCGAAACGTGAGCGACCTGTCCAGTGTCACGCCGAGGTACGTTGGCTCAGCGCAACATGGCAGGGGTATTCCGTCGATATATACTCGGAGCTCATGTTTGGCCTCCTTGTTGTTGAGATGGAATGCTGCCGACACCGTCTTTGCCTCGCTGAGCTTCAATCTCCATTTCTGGAGGTATGCCACTAGTGTCTTCATATCCTGGCCTAATGTCCCCTCCAATGACTGCCAGTCTCCAGCAGAGTACACCAACGTGAGGTCATCCGCATAGGCATACTTCCGCGAGACCGTGTCAGGCAAGTCATCGGTGTAGATGTTATAGAGGAGGGGGGCCAGGACCGATCCCTGGGGGACGCCGTTCTTGAGGTGTCGTAACCTACTTCGCTGTCCGCTACCGGTGGTGAGGGTGAAGCTGCGATTTTCTTCCTGATCATTCTGACCATGTGCCTGTCCGGCAGCAGGCGGAGCAACTTGCAGGTAAGGCCACGATGCCATATGGTGTCGTAGGCAGTCGTCAGATCGACAAAGATGGCTCCAGCCTTCTTTTTGGCCGAAAAGCTGTCCTCGATGTCTTGAGTCAACAAAGTGACTTGGTCTACGGTTGATCTCCCACGTCGGAACCCAGCCTGCTCCCAGGGGAGCAGTGGGTCGATGATTGGTTTGACGCGGGCGTAGATAAGATGCTCAAGGATCTTGAAGGGGATGCAGAGCAAAGAGTTGGGACGGTAGCTCTTAGGGTCCCCTTCAGGCTTGTTCCGCTTCGGGATTGCGACAACTAGGGCTCTTCTCCAGATTTTGGGGATCTTCAGTTGGCGCAAGCAGGAAGAGAGGAAAGCTCTTAACCAGGACTTCAGAGCAGGTGCAGCATGGAGTATAAGCTCCGGGCAGATGGAGTCAGGGCCCGGAGCTTTTCCTGGCTTTATGTGCTGAAGGGCAGTAGCGAACTCCTCCTACTCACTACTAGGTGTTGGGGCCCCCCAGAGGTCAGACACTTATTTTGCCACAAATCATGATGACTCGCAGTCTTTACCCTCGTATACCCCATTTTTCACAAATTGTGATGTGAGGGGAGTGTCTTGACCTGCCAGTGAGGTTGTTCAGGATACTCCATGTCTTGCGGCTGGAGTGTGAGAAGTCGATGGTATTGACAGCCTCCTCCCAGGGCTCTTGTCTCCTCTGACCGAGTCTTGACAACAGGGCTGTAGCAGGGCTTTGACTCGGTTCCTGCAGGAGCCCGGAGGAAGGCGCAGTAGAGATTCTCACACTCTGCATCCCAGCATGGTTTGTAGCTATTGCGATGTCCACGTGGGATGGATTTTTTGGCCACTTTCACTAGCACACTGCAGAAGTCCTGGTATGCCTCATCCACGCTGTTGGTATTAGGCGATGGAAGATGCCTCGTGGATTTGTTGGTGAGGAGGCGGAAGCTATGTTTGCACAACATTTTAAAATACTGCCGCATGTCCATGATTCAATGCGTGAAGTGTGGAATGTAAACATCACTGTCAATCACAATCTGTGCTCAATTAGTCGCAATTCATTTATCAATGTAGATAATTGGGGTGGTGCAACTTGATAATTGTTTAACACGTAATGTGAAAAAAGGGTGCTATCGACCTATTGTTGGCAGATGACTACAGTATTGTCAAAGTGGAAATGTCACACAATGGTGGCCCTAGTCATTTATCAGTAAATTCACACTGTAAATGACTCAGTGCCTTATGGCATAGTAATGATGATGCAACAAAAATATTTAAAG
>JAINUG010000657.1:12500-40000 GCA_029706075.1 Aldrovandia affinis | reverse complement strand
CCCCATGTACTTTCAAGTTTTGATCATATTTTTAATTACTATTTTACAAAACCTTTACAACTCACCCATTGTAAAGCACTTATGTTTGAGAAGGAGAAAAAAACAACCCAAATATCTAAGAAAATTAACTAACATAAAATGTTAAATGGGGAAAAAAAGAAAATCCATGCTCTTTACATCATACATATCTATCCCTGTCCATATCAATGTAACAAAGTGGGAAAGTCCTCATTGTCCACCATGGAAATTGCTTAATTTACATGCCTATCTATCCTAGGGTGTTCAGAGACCAATAAAAGCAAAGGGGTCAAATGGCCCCCACCAATAAAAGCAAAGGGGTCAAATGGCCACACAGCAAAAACACATGGGTTACAGACTCGCACTCACAACAGAGGGGGCAGCCCTCCCCCAGTGTGAGGTCTATATGAGCCAGCTATCTGTTCATGGAAATGGCTGCATGAATAATCCTCAATTGGAGGTGTCCTGACTGTTTTGATAAAGGAGATTTATAAAGCAATCTCCAGTTCTTCACTCTTTGCAAATAATTAAGAAAACCCCCCAGCTATGTGCCCACCTTTACCACAATCAGTGCATGTAGGTACTGAACCTTTGTGAACACAAGATATAGCATTTCCAAAAGTAAAAAAAACTAGCATCATAGAAGTCAGAAGCCATTGTTTATTGTGGTTCTGTGTGGCTCAGTAGGTAGAGCATGGCATTGGCAATCCTTAGGTTGTGGGTTCAATTCCCACTGGGACCACATATACTGGGGAAAAAAATGTATGCATTCAGTACTGTAAGTCGCTTTGTATAAAAGCATCTGCTAAATGGCATATATTATATTATATTATTATACTCATTCTCCTGCCCCTCCCCCACTGCTGCCTGTCTACAGGAGGGGACTGAGAGCTCCCTCTACAGGATGGACAGAGCAGCTCAGCACCAGATACCTTTAAATGGTTCTCAGGAAACCAAGGGGGGGTGTCAAAACCAATAACCGGTGCCAAAATGATGATACAATCAAAATATTTACAGTCAGCACCCTCCCCCTAGAAACCTGAGAGAGGAGCTGCTTCCACTTGAACATCCTGGCACATGCTGTTTCTAGAACAACCTCACAGTTTTTCAGGGTGTATTTCATTGTCCCAAAGTGAAATCCCCACTCTTTCAGCCCTTTACACCTCCAAGGTTGTGTCCCATTCTACCCCCTATGCTCTCATTCACCAACTCCCCTCTGCCAGCACTGCACCACCACACACACACAACACACACACACACACACACACACACACACACACACACACCGCCCCACTGACTCTGTTTCCACACTGTAGGAGGTGAATCTGAGGTTTGTGGCTCGTCAACTTACTTCCAGAGTCTGCAAATGTGCAAGCTTCAGCTTCTCGTTTTGTAAATAATACTTTTTTCACATTCATTCTTGTTTAAGGATGAGGGTTTGTGGACTCACAGAGGAATGCTGTGGTGCGTTGGCCTCAGCTCTCAGCTCAAACTCTTCACACCTGAGAGAGCTGGACCTGAGGGACAATCACCTGCAGGATTCTGGAGTGAAGCTGCTCTCTGCAGCACTGGAGAGTCCACACTGTAAACTGGAGAAACTGAGGTAAGTACAGTGTGTGTTTCTATTTTAATTTAAACTTGTGATGCTGTAATTAGTACAGTATGTAGATAGAGAGAAATAGAAAGAGAGAGTGGAAGTTGAATTGTGTGCCCCATGTACTTTCAAGTTTTGATCATATTTTGAACTACAATTTTACAAAACCTTTACAACTCACCCATTGTGAAGCACTTATGTTTGAGAACGAAAAAAAAAATATATATATATATACAGTGGGGAAAATAAGTATTTAGTCAGCCACCAATTGTGCAAGTTCTCCCACTTAAAAAGATGAGAGAGGCCTGTAATTTTCATCATAGGTATACCTCAACTATGAGAGACAAAATGAGAAAAAAAATCCAGAAAATCACATTGTCTGATTTTTAAAGAATTTATTTGCAAATTATGCTGGAAAATAAGTATTTGGTCAATAACAAAAGTTCATCTCAATACTTTGTTATATACCCTTTGTTGGCAATGACAGAGGTCAAATGTTTTCTGTAAGTCTTCACAAGGTTTCCACACACTGTTGCTGGTATGTTGGCCCATTCCTCCATGCAGATCTCCTCTAGAGCAGTGATGTTTTTGGGCTGTCGCTGGGCAACACAGACTTTCAACTCCCTCCAAAGATTTTCTATGGGGTTGAGATCTGGAGACTGGCTAGGCCACTCCAGGACCTTGAAATGCTTCTTACGAAGCCACTCCTTCGTTGCCCGGGCGGTGTGTTTGGGATCATTGTCATGCTGAAAGACCCAGCCACGTTTCATCTTCAATGCCCTTGCTGATGGAAGGAGGTTTTCACTCAAAATCTCACGATACATGGCCCCATTCATTCTTTCATTTACACGGATCAGTCGTCCTGGTCCCTTTGCGGAAAAACAGCCCCAAAGCATGATGTTTCCACCCCCATGCTTCACAGTAGGTATGGTGTTCTTTGGATGCAACTCAGCATTCTTTCTCCTCCAAACACGAGAAGTTGAGTTTCTACCAAAAAGTTCTATTTTGGTTTCATCTGACCACATGACATTCTCCCAATCCTCTTCTGGATCATCCAAATGCTCTCTAGCAAACCTCAGACGGGCCTGGACATGTACTGGCTTAAGCAGGGGGACACGTCTGGCACTGCAGGATTTGAGTCCCTGGCGGCGTAGTGTGTTACTGATGGTAGCCTTTGTTACTTTGGTCCCAGCTCTCTGCAGGTCATTCACTAGGTCCCCCCGTGTGGTTCTGGGATTTTTGCTCACCGTTCTTGTGATCATTTTGACCCCACGGGGTGAGATCTTGCGTGGAGCCCCAGATCGAGGGAGATTACCAGTGGTCTTGTATGTCTTCCATTTTCTAATAATTGCTCCCACAGTTGATTTCTTCACAACAAGCTGCTTACCTATTGCAGATTCAGTCTTCCCAGCCCGGTGCAGGTCTACAATTTTGTTTCTGGTGTCCTTTGACAGCTCTTTGGTCTTGGCCATAGTGGAGTTTGGAGTGTGACTGTTTGAGGTTGTGGACAGGTGTCTTTTATACTGATAACGAGTTCAAACAGGTTCCATTAATACCGGTAACGAGTGGAGGACAGAGGAGCCTCTTAAAGAAGAAGTTACAGGTCTGTGAGAGCCAGAAATCTTGCTTGTTTGTAGGTGACCAAATACTTATTTTCCACCATAATTTGCAAATAAATTCTTTAAAAATCAGACAATGTGATTTTCTGGATTTTCTTTTCTCATTTTGTCTCTCATAGTTGAGGTATACCTATGATGAAAATTACAGGCCTCTCTCATCTTTTTAAGTGGGAGAACTTGCACAATTGGTGGCTGACTAAATACTTATTTTCCCCACTGTATCTAAGAAAATAAACTAACATAAAATGTTAAATGGGGAAAAAAAGAAAATCCATGTTCTTTACATCATACATATCTATCCCTGTCCATATCAATGTAACAAAGTGGAAAAGTCCTCATTGTCCACCATGGAAATAGCTTAATTTACATGCCTATCTATCCTAAGGTGTTCAGAGACTATACACGTAAAAACCAAAACCAGAGCTGTTGCAGACCTCTCTGAATTATATTTATTTTTCTTAGCTAGACTGCCAGTTTTTTCTTGTCCCTACAAAACATCAATAAACAAACATTTGAAGGAGTTTTTTTCAGTATGCCCAAGATCCAGAATTAAAAATCAAACACCAATATTAACTCAATCCTCCCACACCCCTCTCCCACCAATAAAAACAAAGGGGTCAAATGGCCACACAGCAAAAACACATGGGTTACAGACTCGCACTCACAACAGAGGGGGCAGCCCTCCCCCAGTGTGAGGTTTTTATGAGCCAGCTATCTGTTCATGGCTGCATGAATCATTGTCAATGGGAGGTGTCCTGACTGTTTTGATAAAAGAGATTTATAAAGCAATCTCCAGTTCTTCACTCTTTGCAAATAATTAAGAAAAACCCCCAGCCATGTGCCCACCTTTACCACAATCAGTGCATGTAGGTACTGAACCTTTGTGAACACAAGATATAGCATTTCCAAAAGTCCCCAAAACTAGCGCCATATAAGTCAGAAGCCATTGTTTATTGTGGTTCTGTGTGGCTCAGTAGGTAGAGCATGGCATTGACAATGCTTAGGTTGTGGGTTCAATTCCCACTGGGACCACATATACTGGAAAAAAAAAAAGTATGCTTTCACTATTGTAAGTCGCTTTGTATAAAAGCATCTGCTAAATGGCATATATTATTGTCACACGCCACGTGACAATCCCTGGACGGAATAGAGCAGTCTGGAAACAGGGGTGGAGTTTTTCGGTCTACGGACCGGATTTTTATTAAAACGCTCTCTGATCCCCGACACGGGCAGAGAAGCAGACCGAGTTACACAAATTAACAAATAAACAAAACTAAATCTGTCCGTCCCCTCACGGGTTCAGGACACAATGGAGTTCAAACCACAACAAAACTTGTCACAAAATAAACTTTAACTTGTCTTTGACTTTCTTTCTTTTTCTTTCTCCTCGGTCTCCCACGCCTTTTTCTTCCTTGTTCCAGCCACCTACTGAAGAGAGCAGAGCAGTTTTCAAGCACACCGATGTCATTAGTAAACACCAGACCGGTGCGTGCGTTGACTGCTCTGCCAGTAGGCGTGGCCGCTAATCGCCCCGATCCGCTGCCGAGACCGACGCCTTCCACACCCCTCCATCGCCAGAATGTGGCCAGGGCCCATTCGGTTCGACAGACCCCCTCCCTGGAGAGGAAGTCTGCACACCCATTTGCGGACCCTGGCCGATGGATCACTCGGAAGCAAAAGGGCTGTAATGCAAGATACCACCGAGTGATCCTTGAGTTGGTGTCCTTCATCTTGTGTAGCCACTGGAGGGGTGCATGGTCGGTGTAGAGGGTAAAGGTCTTGCCCAGGAGGTAGTACCTGAGGGTGAGAGAGGCCCACTTGATCGCCAAACACTCTTTCTCTATTGCGCTGTAGCAGGCCTCTCTCGGAGAAAGCTTCCGACTGATGTAACATATCGGTCGCTCCTCCCCCCCACGCTCCTGGGACAAGACTGCCCCCAGCCCCCTATCCGAGGCGTCGGTCTGCAAAATAAAAGGCAGGGAGAAATCAGGGCTGATTAGCAGAGGGCCGCCACATAGAATCGCTTTTATCCTCACGAACGCCGCCTGACACTGCTCCGTCCACTGGACTGAGACTCCCTTTTGGGTGAGATCAGTTAGGGGACTGGCTAGTGCCGAAAAGCCAGGAATAAACCAGCGATAATAATTTGCCAGTCCCAAAAAGGATCTCACCTGTTTTTTAGACTTGGGCTGTGGGCAGGCAGAAATGGCCGCGGTTCTATCAATCAAAGGTCGGACCTGCCCCCCGCCCAAGAGGAACCCCAGATACCGTACCTCTCTCCACCCAATAGCGCACTTGCCTGGGTTAGCAGTGAGCCCCGCTCCCCTCAGCGTCTGTAGGACGGCGCGCAAATGCTGCATATGCCGCTCCCAATCATTGCTATAGATTACAATGTCATCCAAATATGCTGCTGCATATGCAGCATGCGGTCGAAGTAGCCTATCCATTAGGCGCTGAAAGGTGGCCGGAGCCCCATGCAGACCGAAAGGCAAGGTCAGAAATTGGTGTAAGCCGAACGGAGTAGAGAATGCCGACTTTTCCCTGGACGCTGGAGACAAGGGAATCTGCCAGTAGCCCTTGGTTAAATCCAGTGTTGAATAAAAGCGAGCAGTGCCCAACCGATCCAACAGCTCGTCAACCCGGGGCATTGGATAGGCATCGAATTTCGATACTGCGTTAACTTTCCTGTACTCCACACAGAATCGAACCGACCCATCAGGCTTAGGTACAAGTGCAATGGGGCTGCACCAGTCACTACTAGATTCCTCTATTACTCCCATGTCCAGCATTTTTTCCAATTCTTCCTGAACCACTTTTTTTTGTGTTCAGGCAAGCGATACGGCCGACTCCTAATCATGGTGCCTGGCGGGGTCTGAATGTGGTGTTCAATCAAGTCAGTTCGCCCAGGTAAGGGAGAAAACACGTCAGAAAAACAGCGCTGTACATTACTCACCTCTGCCCGCTGGCCCGGCGTAAGATGGCTACCAACGGGGACCTCATCTCTGGGATTTTCTGGCATGGTGAGCGAAACAGGGTCTACCACCTCCCACCGTTTTAATAAATTTAGGTGGTATATCTGACGTGACCCACCTCTATCCGAGCGAATGACTTCATAATCAACATCCCCCACTCGTCGTGTAACCTCAAAGGGCTCTTGCCACTTTGCAAGTAATTTTGATGCTGGCGTTGGGAGTGACACTAGGATTTGATCTCCCGGTTGAAATTTTCACAATTGTGTCCCCGTTATATTGCCGTCTCTGTCGTTCCTGGGCCTGGAGCAAATGTTCTCGTGAAATTTGACCGAGTGAGTGCAGCTTTGCTCGCAGTTCCATGACGTATTGAATTTCATTTTTGCTGGGGCTCGGATTTTCCTCCCAAGTTTCTATTAACAAATCCAGAATACCCCTGGGACGTCGCCCATATAATAATTCAAACGGGGAAAACCCGATGGAGGCTTGGGGAACCTCTCTGACGGCAAACATCAGTGGATCAATTAGTTTGTCCCAATTCTTCAAATCGGTTTGAAAGAACTTCCGCATCAGGCCACATGTGTTAGTGGACCAGCTTCTGGTGCATTGTGGGATTGCGAATCAAAGATGGCCGCGCCTATGTTGGCTGCTAGTCGTTCTTCGCTTGCTACCGATATTGTTTGTCCTGTTTCTGTTTACGTCGTTCTGTTTGATCGGGTAAAATCGTCTGTTTTGTACGATCGCCAAACACTGCTGGATATTGGTGCCTCGGTGGCAAACTCTCTGTCGCAACATTTTGTACAATGGAGCTCCCACCGCGCTCTGCGTTTCCAGCTACCTGGCTCTATTTGGTCTCCATGCTGCGACTGCCCCCGGAATCAGCGGGCGAGGCGAAGGGGAAGATGAGCTGGAGTCGCGGTAAGGACTCAGAGTTTAACCCGATGCCGCTCCTCCTCCATGCTCCACACCATCTCCATGGCTGCTGGCCCCAACGTGAGGCTGTCCTGCCTCCGACCCATCCTCCCTGCTTCACCGTCGGAGCTGCCTGCTTTTGCCCCGATAAGACGGCGCCAGACGTACACCAGAGTGGCTTCAGTGCCTGGGTGTCTGCGTACATTGCCTCGGGCCTCTACCTTCGGCAGAGCGGGCTCTGACTGCATATGTTTTGGACTGTTAAACGCCCAATCTGTTGCTAACAAAATGTTTTTACTGAACGATTTCTTTGTCGCTAAGGACTTGGATTTCCTGCTTATCACAGAGACTTGGCAGAAAGCTGAGGATTATGTCTCACTAAACGAACTTTGTCCTCAAAACTGTGCCTACTCCTGTACCCCCAGAACAACAGGTCAAGGAGGGGGACTCGCTTCGATTCACAGAGACTACTTCTCTACCCGCACGGTGTGCACTGGAACTTTCTCTTCTTTCGAAGTGCAAATGACTAAAGTCGGACGCTCAAATCCATTTTATTGTGTTTTAATCTATCGCCTTCCTGGCAAAAACGGGTCATTTTTAATTGATATTGGGGAGTTCTTAGCCTCCACCATCCGATTTGAGAGAGTCCTTATGATCGGGGATTTTAACATTCATGTAAACGATAGCTCAGACAATTTTGCTGTTAACTTCCTAAGCATTACTGAGTCGCTTCATTTCACCCAACATGTGTCTGGTCCGACGCATAACAAAGGAAACACGTTAGATCTTGTGTTCACAATGGGTTTAAAAGTCAGTATTGTTGGCACTGAGGAGCTATCTGTAACTGATCACAAATGTGTACTTTTTAACTTGGTTGTTGACAATGATTATGTACCGGTGAAACGGGTAAAAAGCTCGCGTGTTGTAAACAGCCCCGCAGTGGAGAACTTCTCTGCTGCTTTTGATAGCAACATATTTGAGTCATGTCATGACAACGTAGAGAGCTTGGTTCACGCTTTTAACACACACTGCTCTGTTATTCTAGACGATGTCGCCCCCCTGGTAACTCGTAGTGTCCCCCTTGTTAATTCTTCACCTTGGCTAAATGAGGATATCCGCAATCTTAGGCGTAAATGTCGTAAAACAGAGAGGCTGTGGAAAGCTACCAACCTCCAGGTCCACCGTCTCTATCTTAAAGATCTTTTATCTGAATTCAATGATATGGTTAAGAATGCTAGGGCTGCTTATTTCGCTAACCTCATCACTTCTAGTAAGCGAAATTCCAGCGTACTGTTTAAAACCATCAATAATATTGTTAGCCCTCCTCTCCCCCTGTACCCGTTTTCTCAAATGAAGACTGCAATGGTTTTCTTTCGTTTTTTGTGAACAAGGTTGCTGAGGTGAGGGCCAGTATCACCCCCTCCCCCTCCCCCCTCCCCATCTGCCCAGCTAGGCAGGCAACTCTGAGTAGTTTCTCTGGTATCTCCCTGCATGACCTAACCGATTTAGTGAGCTCCATGAAATCTTCCTCCAGTCCGTTAGATATTTTACCAACATCTATGCTAAAGGAAGTTATCAGCTCTGTCGGCCCTTGCTTGGTCTCTATTATAAACAGCTCCCTTGAATCTGGCTCTGTCCCATCCTATTTTAAGCAGGCGGTCGTTCAGCCCCTCCTTAAAAAATCCAACCATGACCCCTCCCTCCCAAAAATTACAGGCCCATCTCCAAGCTACCCTTTGTCTCAAAAGTTTTAGAAAAAGTTGTCGCCAACCAGCTCTCTACTTTTCTGAATAACCAGGATATTTTAGACAAATTCCAATCAGGTTTCCATAAAAACCACTCCACAGAAACAGCTCTTCTTAGAGTTTCCAACGATATTTTGATGTCTGCAGACTCAAGCAAATGTGCCGTGTTGGTCCTGTTAGATCTTAGTGCAGCTTTCGACACGGTTGATCACTGCATCCTGTTAGATAGGCTCAGCGAGTGGGTGGGCGTCTCTGGGAGCGCCCTAGACTGGTTCGCCTCCTACCTCAGAGAGAGAAGTTTTGCGGTGGCCGTTGGCCCTTTTAAGTCCAACTCCGCTCCTCTACCCTGTGGTGTGCCACAGGGTTCTGTTTTGGCTCCACTTCTTTTTGCCTTATACATGCTCCCCCTAGGCCTCATTATCAATAACTTTAAGGGTGTGTCATATCACTGCTACGCGGATGATATCCAGCTGTATTTTTCTTTTAGACCTGATGATATGCTGAAACTCAACATATTACACAAATGTTTGTCTGCTATTGAAGACTGGCTGGCGAGTAACTTCCTCCAGCTCAATGCGGCAAAGACTGAAGTTCTGATCATAGCCTCAGATAGTGTTGCCGCAAGGGTCGCAAATCATATGGGGTCCCTAAAAGGAAATGTCCGCTCTGATATTAGAAACCTTGGTGTTAACTTTGATCAATCTATGCATTTGGACAAGCATGTTCAATCTTTGACCCGCAGCTGCTTTTTCCACCTCAGAAATATTGCTAAACTCAGGTCCATTGTGTCACATGCAGAGCTGGAAATGTCTGTTCACGCATTTATATCATCCAGGCTTGATTATTGTAACTCACTGTTCACATGTTTTAACAAATCATCTGTGGATCGGCTACAACTGGTCCAAAATGCAGCTGCACGTTTGCTCACCAGGTCCAAAAAGTCATGTCATATCACACCCATACTTGCCTCCCTGCATTGGCTACCTGTGCATTTCAGGATCCAGTACAAGGTACTGGTGTTCTCATACAAAGCCCTCCACGGTCAAGCCCCCGGTTACTTGTGTGACCTTATCCTGCCCTACTCATCCAGCCGGTCGCTGAGGTCATCCGACCAGGGTCTCCTGGTGGAGCCTCGGACCAGGCTCAAAACAGAGGGTGACCGGGCTTTTGGGGCGGTAGCTCCAAGGCTCTGGAACACACTCCCCCCGGACTTGAGAGCTTCGGCCTCAGTGAACATTTTCAAGGGGCAGCTGAAAACGCACCTGTTTAGGCAGGCGTTTGGGCACTGAGAGACTTAACTGCCGTTTTTGCTTGTGGCTGTTGCTTGTCCTGTACTGTTTTGTTGCACTTTTGTATCTTTTATTGTGAGATTTGTATGTATTTTAATTTGATATTTGACATGAGGTTTTATGTTTTTAATGGGTTATTAATGTATTTTAATGTACATTAATGTATTAATGTATTTTAATTTCGATATTTGACATTTTTTATTGTGACCTTGTTGTGAAGCACTCTGTGCACTCGTGCTGGGAAGGGTGCTATAATAAAGTTTGATCTTATCTTATCTTATCTTATCATGGATTTCAATGTCTGATTGAACCGCTCTACCAGCCCGTCAGTTTGTGGGTGGTATACGCTAGTTCGAATCGACTTGAAGTCCAATAATGCGTACAGTTCCTTCAGTGTTCGTGACATAAATGAAGTGCCTTGATCAGTGAGAATCTCTTTTGGAATTCCCACCCGGGAGAAAAAGTGGAACAACTCCTCCGCAATAGTCTTTGCAGATATATTGTGGAGGGGTACAGCGTTGCATAATCTACGATAACTAATACAAAGCGGTACCCTTTGGCACTCCGATCAAATGGCCCGACAAGGTCCATTCCAATTCTTCCGAACGGGATCTCTATTAACGGCAAGAGTTGCAATGGAGCTTTTGGGATTGCCGCTGGATTTACTTTTTGGCATTCGTGGCATGCCGTACACCACCGACGGACGTTATCTCGAATGCCCGGCCAATAAAATCGAGCCAGTATCTGGAATAGTGTTTTATCCTGTCCTAAATGACCCGCCATGGGATTGCTATGAGCCGCCTGGAAAACCATTTCTCGACGACTTTTGGGCAGCAATAACTGTGTAAGTTATTCTCCTGTATAGGCGTCCAGACACACGCGATACAGTTTATCTTGTAAAATACAAAAATAGGGGTATGTCACCACCCGCTCTGGGTCAAGCAGCTGGCCATCAATCTTAATCATTTGGTCAGCTACTCGACTGAGCGTTTCGCCCCTGCGACTGTTCGAGGAGAAATCAGTCACTCTGGCGAATCGGGAAGTCCGCCAGCCCCGCGCAGCGTTTCCTCAAATACTCGGAAAATATATATAAATTCCGCAGCCTTTCGGTCACCTCGGGTTGTTGCGGAGAGAGAGATGGCCCATCCAAACCTGGGTCATCATCATCTGTGACGCTCATCCCCCAGTTGCTACAAGACGATAGCGAACACACCGCCGGGGCCCCTTCCGCAATCTCCTTTCTAACTATATCCTTAAAACCCGGCCAATCGTGTCCCAAAATCAGAGGAGGCATAACCCAAACACTGCCACCATGCCATGCTTTTTTCCCTCAATATAAAATTCAATCCGGGCGGTTGGATAGTAGTGTACATCCCTGTGTACGCACCTTATCGCCACCTCTGTGAGCCTGTCCAATGCCTCGGGTTGAACCAGACGCTGATGCAAAGGGTGTGAGAACAACCCTTGTCTCAGCTGGTTCCTTTGATACTTACGGGTACCATAAACGACTCTGCTGGTTCAGGGGAGTAGTGCTGGACAGCGGGGCGTCCGGCGATGTTTACATCCATCAGGGGGCAATCCTCACGCATGTGGCCAGGACGCCCACACTGCCAACAGTCCTGCCCCGCCGTCCGTGGCGACCCTAGGTGACCTGGAACAGAAAGGTTAGGACGATTAAAAGTGCGATCTCAGGGGGGGTTATGCCAATGGGGACCGGACGGGGTTCGGGAAGGGGGGCGTAGACCTGGGTTGGGGTTGGGTATTGGATTGGAACTGGAATGGGGAAGACGGGAACCGGGATGTTGGGGCGGTATCTATAAAATGGGCTTTTCAGCCCTTCAGCTCTCTGGGGAAGTCTCCCTGTATCCCCACTGACTGCCAGGTGATTCTCTGCCAGCTGGGCGGGTTGGTGGCATCGGAGCCAGTCCGCGGTCCCTTTCGGGAGCCCCGACGTGAACTGCTCCAATGCCACCTCTTGTACGATTTCCTCCGCTGTTCGGACTTCTGGCTGTAGCTACCGCCAGCAGGAGTCGAGGAGCTGTTGGGCATAGGCGAAGGGATGCCCGACGTCGGCGAAGCGCAGATCGCGGAGTCTTCTCCTGTGTCCCTCCGGCTTTAGCCCCACTCTCTCCAGGATGGTGGCCCGGAGGGTCGGGGAGTCAGCCACGGCACCGGCCGGCACCCTACCAGCTGCTATCTGGCTCTCCCCGGACAGCAGCGGGAGGAGCCGTAATGCCCATTGCTCTGCCGGCCAACCGCATGCCGTGGCTGTTCTCTCGAAGAGCTCCACGAATGCCTCCGGGTCGTCGTCCGGTCCCATCTTTCCCATCCTGATCTCGGACCGGACAGGGATGGAAGAGGCAGCCACCTGCCTGCTGTTTAGCAGATCCATAATGGCAGCTCTGTCCGCTGCCTGGGTAGCGCTGTTAGCCCGCAGCGCCTCCTGTTGGTCTTCCTGGGACCGTACCAGCACGCGCTGCTGAGCCTCCTGCATCGCAGCCAGGTGGGCGATCACCTGGGAGAGTGGACTCTCCATGTTCTCCAGTGGTGCTGCTCTGTTCTCCTGGGTTTCGGCACCACTTTATCACACGCCACGTGACAATCCCTGGATGGAATAGAGCAGTCTGGAAACAGGGGTGGAGTTTTTCGGTCTACGGACCAGATTTTTATTAAAACGCTCTCTGATCCCCAACACGGGCAGAGAAGCAGACTGAGTTACACAAATTAACAAATAAACAAAACTAAATCTGACCTTTAAATGGTTCTCAGGAAACCAAGGGGGGGTGTCAAAACCAATAACCGGTGCCAAAATAATGATGCAATCAAAATATTTACAGTCAGCACCCTCCCCCTAGAAGCCTGAGAGAGGTGCTGCTTCCACTTGGACATCCTGGCACATGCTGTTTCTAGAACAACCTCACAGTTTTTCAGGGCGTACTTCATTGTCCCAAAGTGAAATCCCCACTCTTTCAGCCCTTTACACCTCCAAGGTTGTGTCCCATTCTACCCCCTATGCTCTCATTCATCAACTCCCCTCTGCCAGCACTGCACCACCCACACACACAAACACATACACACACACACACCCACCCCACTGACTCTGTCTCCACACTGTAGGAGGTGAATCTGAGCGAGGGGAGGTTTGTGGCTTGTCAACTTCCTTCCACAGTCTGCAAATGTGCAAGCTTCAGCTTCTCGTTTTGTAAATAATACTTTTTTCAAATTCTTTCTTGTTTAAGGATTGGGAGTTGTGGACTCACAGAGGAATGCTGTGGTGCGTTGGCCTCAGCTCTCAGCTCAAACTCCTCACACCTGAGAGAGCTGGACCTGAGTCGCAATGACCTGCAGGATTCAGGAGTGAAGCTGCTCTCTGCAGCACTGGAGAGTCCACACAGTAAACTGGAGAAACTGGAGTAAGTACAGTGTATATTTCTATTTTAATTTAAACTTGTGATGCTGTAATTAGTACAGTATGTAGATAGAGAGAATTGAGAGAGTGGAACTTGAATTGTGTGCCCCATGTACTTTCAAGTTTTGATCATATTTTTAATTACAATTTTACAAAACCTTTACAACTCACCCATTGTGAAGCACTTATGTTTGAGAAGGAGAAAAAAACTACCCAAATATCTAAGAAAATAAACGAACATAAAATGTTAAATGGGGAAAAAAAGAAAATCCATGCTCTTTACATCATACATATCTATCCCTGTCCATATCAATGTAACAAAGTGGGAAATTCCTCATTGTCCACCATGGAAATTGTTTAATTTACATGGCTATCTATCCTAAGGTGTTTAGAGACTATACACGTAAAAACCAAAACCAGAGCTGTTGCAGACCTCTCTGAATGATATTTATTTTTCTTACCTAGACTGCCAGTTTTTTCTTGTCCCTACAAAACATCAATAAAGAAACGATTGTAGTAGTTTTTTTCAGAATTAAAAATCAAACGGCAATATTAACCCAATACCCACACCCCTCTCCTGCCAATCAAAACTTGCTGTGGTGAATTGGCCTCAGCTCTCAGCTCAAACTCCTCACACCTGAGAGAGCTGTATCTGAGTCACAATCACCTGCAGGATCCAGGAGTGAAGCTGCTCTCTGCCGGACTGGAAAATCCACACTGTAAACTGTCACCTTCAAATCCATTCAAATCCATTTCTAAGCATCCAGGATACATAAAACCCTATTCTTTTTTCAAATTGCTATTCTTAAAGTCTGAACAGCGCCCTCTAGTGCAATGGAAAATGTAGCCGGAGGACAGATTGTCTCGTCCTCTCCAAGCCTTCATTAGAACCCATTAAAATTCATTTTTTAATCACATTTTTCCATCTCCTATCTTGTATATGGCAAAACTGACGTGTTAGGGAAGAAGTCCTCCCTATAATCAGTAGACCAATCAGCTGTCAAAATAAAATAATGACATGCTGTACATCCAATTAAAGTAGAGAGGGGAGGGTTGATCAGGTTTATCATGCAAGAGCTATGATATTCAATTGTAGACATAGGAGTAGAAGATTTTGTGTAAGACACCGAGAGAGAGAGAGAGAGAGAGAGAGAGAGAGAGAGAGAGAGAAATTAGCTTTTTTATTAAATTACAGATAGTTGTGCAAAGTTTTTTTTTTAAACTTAGGGTAGTAGGGCGTGAAGGAGAGGTCATAGTAATTATTTTTATTGTTCATTGTTGTAGGATCTTGGCGAAAGAACGACTCTTGGCTAATGTTAGCTTATTTGCTAGCAAGCGAACGAACAAGCTAATGAAACGGGCTGGAGAGGAGAGCTGACGAGAGCTAGCTAATGTTAGCGAGATCATTAGCAATGGTCAGAATGGTAAACGTGAAGTAGGACGTGGTGAAGTTTTTATTCCAGACTCCATTCCACTCATTGGAATACAGAGAGAAGACGAGGATTAAAACGGAAGGAAGACCACTTCCTAAAATTACGCTCACTAAGAGAAACGAGACTGTAGGAGTGTTCAGTAGTTCTTGGTATGATGGGTACACTGGGCTTACTGGGAGCCTCGCTACCAATGATAGCTGGAGCGTTTTCGTTGCTGTATGAGACTCATCATTTTGCAAACTATATGCAGCGATCGATCTCAATTATGAAATGGTAGCTGGTAGAATAAGATAGCTAGGTCGCCAGTGAATTAGCCCCCAACAGTCCGCCTGCATTCACTGGTCATCTATTCTAAAATTGTCAAAGAACAAAGAACAAACTGGTATGTGGTAATACAGTATGCGTGGTTGTGTGGTGCTTGAATAACCCTAGTCCCAATCTATCGATTGACAACGTTTTAAATGTGTTTGTTTAAGACCCCCCGGCAGACTCATTAGAACTTCTTTATTGTATATTGTATTTGTATGCATTCTAATGACATCAGTATGTCTAATAGTGTATTGTATTATATTGCTCTGTTTTTTCTCTTTTCTTTTTGACCTTTTCTTGTTTCATTGTATGTGATGGCGCTTTTTGTGCTTCTCATTGACACCGATAAAAGACTGGCATATTCCTTCAAGATGCAATCTGTCCACTTTCTCCTGGTGCACACGACACATGGCCACATTATTCAGCCTCATTTGACTCATTGATGGTCTAAGCCATGTCTTAAGCCTCCTCAGGACATTAAACTCCTCTCAGCCTCTGCAGAGGAGGCAGGGACGACCAGGAGAAGCCTTACTAAAGCTTCCACCTGACTGAGGAGACCTCTCACCTCTGGCACCATTTCCCGAATAATGCTAGCAACGTCTGAGCTTGTTTGATATGTGTAATTAGCCCCAAACATGGCCAGCTGCACCTGCAGTAGTCTTGAATTCAATTCAGGATACTCATCTACCACCTTGTCCATGTCACTGTGTAGTAGCACATTCTCAAGCTGCTGCAGCTTGTGGAATCCAGATTGGTCAAACCTCTCTATGAATTGTGTATTCACTGTGTCCAAGGCATTGTAGAACTGCGCTCTGTAGTAGGACTGGGCATCAGGATGGACAGGGTATGCAGCTTGACTGGTGATATTGGTGATATTGGCAAAGATATGTACTTTATATTGAAAGCAGCTAGTGCATTTTCCATCGAGTTGGGTTTTTGCCAAAATAACAATATATAATAGCATAGAATTCATTACCTTTGGTAGTAGGGCCCTGTGAAATCCGTTTAATATTTTCCCAATTTCAGTTTCATTTTTTCCCCATATTTCGTGTTCTCCTTTTTATTTTTTTTATGGACTAAATAATGTTTATGTGTTTTGACTAATCCCTTTCAATGAATAGCTCACCCAGTTTCAAAATGTTTCCTTGCCGTGAAAGTGGTCTCAAGACAAAAGCCAATAGTAATTTGAGCTTCAGTTTTGTTGATATAGCCATTATTTTATTTAACCATTATTTAACCTGGTAAAAGTGATTGAGAACAATTTCTCATTTACAACACTGCCAGTGAATAAATCTTCTGGTGTAGAGAGATGGCCAATCAACAAGGGAGTAAAGGGTGCAAAGGTGTGTAGTGAAAGGGGCATTAGTAACAAAACGGATGGCGGAGTGATTTAGCACATTGAGTTTGTTCAGCAATCTTTTAGAAACAGACCAGTAAATGATATCACAGTAATCAAAAATAGGGAGTGTGGACATCTTGACCAGGGTGAGTTTGGCAGTACAGGTGAAAGACGCTTTGTTGCGGTAAAGGAATCCGAGTCTGGCCTTAACTTTAACTTGTAGGGTGTTAATATGTGTTTGAAATGTGAGGGAAGAGTCCAGCCAAAGTCTGAGATATTTGTATGATAGTAGCCAAATTTGCACCCCAGCTCGGTGCAACCAAATTCAATGAACCTTTGAATGTCATGTCCAATGCTACTTTTCCATAAACCACTTTCAAGGTAAGACAACTACTAGATAATTATGTAATTTGGGTGAACCATCAATATTTGCTCCTTTTCTCACTCACCTCCATGTCACCTGCTCTCCCTGCCCTGTTGGCATCATCATTCTCTCTCTCTCCCTCTCTCTCTTTACCCTGAACACACCAGAGTGAACATGAAAGAAAAATGATCAGTAAACTAGTGATGTTTCTTTCCATGTTGTTCAGGAATGGATTACTAACCGTTAATATCCATGAACATTACCTAGCTAGTTACTGTCTATATTCAGTTCAGTGAGCCCTCCCACCAGGCTGAAGAATCACTGTGATTTTCCTGCAGTGATTTCTCATCTCCATCCTACAGTCCACGCACAAATCATTCCCACATCCCTGCTCAGTTAAATCTAGAAATGATTAGCTAGCTATTACGTTAGCTGCCATACCACACTCTAGTTGGGAATGGAAAAATCTCTCTCGTTCGAGTCCACTCTAGGTGTACATTATCATATACTGTTCAGTCAGAACATTCGTCGCTAACGCCACCTTCGGGCACCTGTCAGAGCTTCACTGCTACACAATCCCATTAGCACACGCTGCACAAGTCAAACATAAATATCCGTGTAGAAAATAAATAACGTTAATCATCGTGTCTGTCTTTGGGCTACATACAATGTAGTTATCACATTTTCAAAGATGTGGAAATTTATTGAGGGTGCAAGTCCACCCCCCACTAAAAAGGCTAAAACCAAAGAAGATCAGCAAAAAACTCCACGAAAATATGATTCAGAGAGCAGAGATCGCACTTTCCAGGATCGCTGCAACGCGAGTAGGACGAGTAACTTTTAGGAAGGACAAGTATCTTTTCTAAGATACTTGCCGTTTGACAAATATGACTTTTACCCTAATCTGGGCCCCTGAGTGTGTATGAGTGTGTCCTTACGGTGTTACAATAATAAGTGTCCCATCAACAACAGGAACATGTTGGGAACATAAACAGATCCTAACTTTTACTAGTAATAATAATGGCAATGCAATGTTAGGTTATGATTACATTTGATAATGATTATCTCGGATGGCGGTGCATGGTTGCCTGTTGTAGCATGGCAAAAAAAAAATCTTTTTTTAAATGAATTAAAATTGGCGGCACGGTGGTGCAGTGGATAGCACTGTCGCCTCACAGCAAGAAGGTCTCGGGTTCGAATCCAGGCCGGGGGCCTTCCTATGTGGAGTTTGCATGTTCTCCCCGTGTCCGTGTGGGTTTCCTCCGGGTACTCCGGTTTCTTCCCACAGTCCAAAGACATGCACGTTAGGCAAATTGGAGAGTCTAAATTGCCCATAGGTATGAGTGTGTGTGTGTGAGTGAATGGTGTATGTAGTGCCCTGCGATGGATTGGCGACCTGTCCAGGGTGTATTCCTGCCTCTCGCCCCAATGCATGCTGGGATAGGCTCCAGCCCCCCGCGACCCTAACTAGGAATAAGCGGCTGAAGATGAGAAGAAGAAGATGAATACAAATTTGAGCATATTTGAATATTGGAGGGGATGTGTCCCCCCTAATATAGTATGTTATATTTACGGCCCTGCTTTTTACTAGTGTGTGTGTGCACTTCTCCCACTAATATATTGTTTATCGTGTCACACCAAACGTGCCTGCAAACTGCAGTGAATCGTTCAGTTCAACATCACTGTTTTACAGCGCTCGGTAGTCTACTAATCGGAAGTTGAACTGAACGATTCACGGAGTCACTGACCCGGATCTTTGTACTGAACTGAACGAAACGATTCGAATCAGCAAAGTGATTCGTAATGCCCATCACTACTCATAAGGGCAACTACAGAGAGCCGGCTGGCCCTTTACTAGCGGAGCATTTACGAACGTCAAATGTGTTCACTGGCATGTCAAACTATCCAAAATGATTTAATTTCTGCAATAGCCACCACTATCAGAAGTGATATAAAAGAAGAGGTAGATTGACGAGACTGCAGACGTAAGCTGTCACTCACAGCTGTCTGTCATTGTCAGATATGTGGATGACCAGGGTGCGATTCAGGAGCGTTTTTGTCGAGTGGGCGGGATTCCCAGTGTTTGTATGAGTTTGTGGAGTGTGAAATGTGACAGTTCAACTTCACTGAAATGCTCATTGTTCAAACCTACGATGGCGTTGCAGTTAAAACGTCTGTTGGGGTTTTTTGTGTGTGTGTGTTTTGTCTTTTACAGGTGGCATTCTATGATCATCAAGGATTTATACTATTTGTTGAATAAACCTGCATTTTATGATGAATAAATGCCTCATGTAGCCGCCACTGATCCCTATGGTAAACGTTGCCCAGTTGCCCGCTTGTCCAGTTGTCCAAGCCTACATCAGCATAAGCTGTGCTCATAGGCAAGATACTGGAAAGACAGGATTTTCATTGTATACATTGGGAAAATGCAAAAATTCTATCCGTCTAAATTCTAAAGGTCCATCTACAACCACAGCGGAAAGAATGAAGGACATGATATTTTGCCCATATTCATAGGTTTGATCTCATTCTAAAAAATGTATTGCCATGCTCAATCACGCTGCTGCAGACCAGACAGTTCTGTTCCACTCATAGTTCGCACAGAAAGCCAATCGGATGTACGGATATTGATTTCGAAAGCACAGAAATAGGCTGTGGTGGAGCCAACTGGGGCAAAGCATTTGCCTAGCTAGCATGCATTTGCCTAGCTAGCTAACTAAATTATAGCAAGCTATCCACTAACATCAATTAGCTAACTACCTTACTGCACTCAAACTTGTGGACTATGCTATGTTTACACAACATTTTAAAATACTGCCGCATGTCCATGATTCAATGCGTGACAGTGTGGAATGTAAACATCATTGTCAATCACAATCTGTGCTCAATTAGTGGCAATTCATTTATCAATGTAGATAATTGGGGAGGTGCAACTTGATAATTGTTTAACACATAATGTGAAAAAAGGGTGCTATCGACCTATTGTTGGCAGATGACTACAGTAATGTCAAAGTGGAAATGTCACACAATGGTGGCCCTAGTCATTTATCAGTAAATGCACACAGTAAATGGCTCAATGCTTTATGGTATGGTAATAAAAGTCATAAGTGTATTGCTAAGTGAATGCTGTATGTGCTTTTCTATGTTCAATATTCAGGGTACTAGGATTCAGCACTCACACTAAAGTACTGATTTTTTAATTGAGCATGTCAACATAGTTTCCCTTAATATCTATCAGAACATTGTTTTTTCTCATTCTAATTATTATGTCCAACCTCATTATGCCATATAATGAAATAATATGACAGCTTTTCCGTTGAAATTTCTATGGTTATGGATTGTTATTACCGATGATTTCATTGTTTTGTTTATGTTTGTTTAACCTTTGGAACCTCATCTGAAGTGACAGCTGTCTTTATACATTTTGGTAACTTCTGTAAATATTGTTGTGGTGTGACCACATTCATTAATTTGAACTGGAGCGATTTAAAGTTGTATCTTTATAGCTACAGCTGTTGTTATATTTATAGTTATTGATAACATTCCAACACTGACAGGGGCTGAAAGCGCTTCCCCTCTCTCCTGTATGGGCAGATACAGCACCACTGCTCTGAGGCAGTGCTGTCCAAATTACACAAACTCCACCAGAGACCTTTAAATGGTTCTCAGGAAACCAGGGGGGGTGTCAAAACCAATAACCGGTGCCAAAATGATGATGCAACCAAAATATTTAAAGTCAGCACCCTCCCCCTAGAAGCCTGAGAGAGGAGCCGTTTCTGTTTGGACAACCTGGCACATGCTGGTTTTAGCACACCCTCACAGTTTTTCAGGGGGTACTTCATTGTCCCAAATCCTCAAATCCCCCACCCTTTCAGCCCTTTACGCCTCCAAGGTTGTGTCCCATTCTGCCCACTATGTTCTCATTCACCAACTCCCCTCTGCCAGCACTGTACCACCCACACACACACACACACCACACACACCCCACTGACTCTGTCTCCACACTGTAGGAGGTGAATCTGAGGTTTGTGGCTCGTCAACTTACTTCCAGAGTCTGCAAATGTGCAAGCTTCAGATTCTCATTTTGTAAATAATATTTTTTTTCACATTCCTTCTTGTTTAATTGTTTAAGGATTGGGAGTTCTAAACTCACAGAGGAAAGCTGGGGTGCATTGCTCTCAGCTGTCTGCTCAAACTCCTCACACCTGAGAAAGCTGCACATGTCGAACATTGTCCTGCAGGATTCAGGAGTGAAGCTGCTCTCTGCTTTACTGAATCCAAGCTGTAAACTGGTGTAAGTACAGTGTGTGTTTCTATTTTAATTTAAACTTGTGATACTGTAATCAGTACAGTGTTTAGACAGAGAGAAATATAAAAAGAGAGTGGAATTTGAATTGTGTGCCCCATGTACTTTCAAGTTTTGATCATATTTTTAATTACAATTTTACAAAACCTTTACCACTAACCCATTGTAAATCACATATGTTTGAGAAGGAGAAAAAAACAAAATGAATATCTGAGAAAATGAACAAACATAAAATGTTGAATGGGGAGTTTCAATAACCTGCAGGATTCAGGAGTGATGCTGCTCTCTGCAGGACTGTGATACTTGTGATACTGTAATCAGTATAGTGTGTAGATAGAGAGAAATATAAAAGAGAGTGAAACTTGAATTGTGTGCCCTCTTTGTGTGTGTGTAAAAATGCATGCCTTCATCACTGCCATGGAAGACTATAACCCTGTCAGAGTTGTCATAGGCTTCTTGGTGGCCTTCCCAAGAAGTGCCCTTCTCTCACAGATGCTCAGTTTTGGAGGATGGCCTGTTGTTTTGGTACAACTGGCAAATTCACAGTTGTTCCATATTCTCCATTTCCTTATGCTGGACTTAATGGTGCTCTAGGGGATATTAAAAGTCTTCGAAATCTTATATTTTTCCCCAGGAATTCTTCTTATATCTTTCCCCTGATTGAAAAACCTTTTCTCAGATTTGCTTTGAAGTTCTTTGGTCTTCATGATGAAGCTCTTGTTTGGAAATGCACTCACTGTGGGACCTCTCACAGACAGGTGTACTTAATCTGAAATCATTTGAAACACCATAATTGTACACAGGTGGACTCCAATCTAATAATTATGTGACCTCTGAGGACAATTAGACAAAAAAACAGTTTTTACCCCAGAGCAATAACTGCACTAAACGCTGCTAAATCTTGAATTTTTTTTATTTATAATTTTTTTTTTTTATTAGTTTATTTGTCAGGGACAATGCACATTAATAGACACTGAATGTTAAAAACAATACATTGTAAATGAGCCAGAATTAGCCAAGAGGCTAGTTTTCATCTGGAGTCCCTGGCCGGATGTTAAAAAGGCAACCTGAAATGTCAAATACAATACAATAAGAATGCAATAAAAACAAGCTATATGACAGACATAAGACATCAAGGCACATGGAACACATATTAACATACTGTTAAAATACCAAAATATACACATGCACTATACAGGAAAGAAACATACTCATGGCAGGACATGACATACACATGCACTATACAGGAGAGAAACATGAAAGGACATGACAGGACAAACAATTGGGACAGAACAGTTGTTGGCTTGATGGCAATAGGAGCATCTACTGTATTAATGTGTGCATGGTTGATTACTATTAATGAGCCATGATTTCAGGTGTGCAGTGAAGGTATGGTAAGTATTGAGATCCCTGATCTGTGTGGGTATTGAGTTCCAATCCTGTGATGCTTTAACTGAAAATGCTGAACGGCTAAATGCACTGACTCTGTGTGGGACAATGCAGTCTCCTCGGGTGGAGGCTCTGGTTGTACGGCTGGTGCTTGATCTCTGTGTGATGTATGTATGAAGCGGAGGGGGTGCAGTATTATGTAGGATTTTGTAGAGAATGTGCAATACATTTTTAAATGCAATATGTTTTTAAGTGCAATATTAAGGTCGTTGTGCAATGTGAATGCCAGCAGAATGTGGATGTGGGTTTTATGTTAACTTTCCTTTTAGAGTGTATCTATTTATAGTTCTTTTCATTGATCTTTCTTTCGGCACAGTTAAGAACTGCATCTCAATTTCGTTGTACATGTACAATGACAATAAAGGATAATAATAATAATAATTATTATTATTATTATTATTATTACTAATGGCACCAGAGTTTATTTAGGTGTGTCTTAAAAAAAGGGGTGAATATTTATGCAATAAATTATTATAAATGTTTTTATTTGTAACTCATTAAGAAAACGCTTTAGATTTTTGTTTTAATTTAACATTATCGAGTATGTTGTGTTAATCAGTGGCAAGAAATCCCAATTAAATCGATTTTGATTCCATGAAGTAAGAAAATAAAATGTGAAAAATGCCAAAGGGGGTGAATACTTTCTATACCCACTGTATCTAAAGGAAATTCGCAGAAGGACATAATCCCCACAAACGACATCCCAATACCAGTTTGACCCATTGAGACCATTTAGTAAATCCGACATAGATATTGCGACCTTGTAGCATCTGGTTTTGCGTTCGAAAAGCAGTCGCAATCCTTTAGTGCAGTGGTTCTCAAACTTTTCAGCCGCGACCCCCAAAATAACGTTGGTAGACACTCGCGACCCCCACCATCCCCCAAGGTGCTTTCCGACAATCTTGACATGGCGCCCACACACACAAATACACGGTTACAGCATCAAACTAATAATAACATAAAAAGAACACATGTAATAACATCCATATATCTGTTCTCTCACATGTTAATGCAGTTTAACATGTAGGCCTACAACTCACTTGTTGTTATGAGATGGGTGGGCCTGCTGCTTTTTGGAGCACAACAACTCCAGTCTTGGTTTGATGTTGGAGACGACCACTCTGTGATCATCCTCCACATTGAGTCGTGATCGATATTTGTTGTTTATGTACGTCAGTGTGGAAAAGGTTTTTCAGGAATCAACACCTCAATCGCGGCCTTTGACTGTGATGTCCGGACAAGCACCCAGGCGCAGACCAAGATAAGGCAGTAAAAGAACATTTAATAAACAAGCAAGGTTCAAAAGCCGATAGTCAGAGGTAGATAAAGTACAAAATCAAAATCCAAAAGAGTAGTCAAATAGGCAGTCCAAAAATCAAAAACCAAATAATCAGAAAGGCAAACAAACAAAATCGGAAGGCAAAAACTCGTCGTCAAACAGAAGGGGTGTCTCGGAAAAATACAACAAACTCTGGCTTATACACAATCGGCACAGTGAATGATGATCAACATTCTGACAAGTACTGAGAGCAGACAGGGAACTAATATACAAGCGGTGAACGGAAACACAATAGGAATCAGGTGTGACTGGAAGGGAAGAAGGGCAAGAACACAAGTGAGAACAATAGGGATCACTAATACAATAACGAGGGAAGACAAAAGACACGGACTGGGAAGCACATAGACGCACTGAAACTAAACGACCTGGAATAGCAGGTAGACACATGCACAGTTCGAAGGGGAGGAGCGCATAGAAAGAAACTGCGTGCAGACAAGGCGAAAGGAGAGAAGAGTACAGGGATAGGACAACGAGAGAGAATGATAGCAGTAGATAGAAACGTGAGATAATTAGTAATTAGTACATGTTAGTAATTTAATCTGAATCCCTAATGTTAGTAGATTAGTAGTTTAGTACTATATACACCTAACTAATATGTACAGAGTGTTAGAGAGAAAGAAGGAAGTAAACGAGATAGGAAAATAAGGCAGAAAACCCGTAAGTCGAAATCACCCAAATAGTGCAATAACAAAGACGAGTGGATTATCGAAAAACACGGAACACAGACAGAAGGGGAAACAGACGTGAATGAAACGTAATGATGAGAAAATAATAAAATACAAAAACAAACAGAACAAACGTGTCAAAACATAACATTGACAGCTCATATATGTGGCTTTGTATTGTATGTGGCTTTTTTGACTGGGTAATTAAGTATGCCACCTCATGCATGCCATTTGGTCTTTGGCAGGGATTGTGGTTTGCTGTGTTATTACTTGTTTTTGGTCCTGCAAGTCTCGTTCCTTCTGGCGGGAAAAGTACTCGTTCATCAGCATGAGAGGGATGCTTGGTTAGCAAGTGTCATTTCATTTTTACGGGCTTTAAGCTTTCGTGTGCAAGCACTTCTGTATATACAGCACATTGGGGGTGTTGCACCTCATTGATGATGAAACAAGTGAATCCACACTGGATGAATTCGTCTCGATATTTCCAACTCTTGGACGATTGGTCAGACTGGTGGTGGACGGCCTTACCCATGCATTTGTTATGTCCCCTATCATTTGAAGTAGATGGCTTTTCTGAATTAATTTCATGAATTGCTTCAGGGTGACTGTTGTCAATCTCGATATCTGTTGTGTTCTGGTTTGTAAGGATTAACCACCGTTACATTTTGCAGTTTAACATTAGCTAGTTGCAAAATAAATGATGCACACACAAGGCAGTTTGTAGGATAGTACGTTTAGTGTTGCGCTGCAGATGTACAGTGACTGACATGTCGTAAATACATTTTCGACAGGTCAGATGAGGCTACTGGGAAAATGTTTGTTAACGTTAATACATCTGTCCGCTACTCATATTGACAAGTCACTCCGAAGCAACCGATTCATTTCATTCAAAAAGCCATCTATCTACCTCTCATGCTGATAAACCAGTAGACTTTGAAAAATAAAATAAAATGACGAAACAGTGAGGACATGCATTTGCACTGTGCTGGAGAATTGTTGTACAAGCAATGACATTTTCACAAAGCTGGACACCAAACGGCAATATTGGGTAAAAAGAAAGGACTGAAGGCAAGAGTCTTACAAGTAGCATATCACGTTAATTTCACACACTGTATTATACACAGAGAGCTCTTGCAAGCAGAGCACTCGGTCCAAATTGTTGTAAGCACCTCGGGGAGGGGGGAGCGTGGGGGTGGTGTCTCTACTGGGAGTCACGGGCTGAAAAGTTTGAGAACCAAAATATTGTAGGCTACATCCTCTGATTGTTAAAAGAAAAATGGTAGGCTAGCACATGAATTGTAGGCCTATTCTTTATTTATGTTATGCATTAATGCAATTATGGTTCAAAAAGATCTAGCATTTTATTGGCACAATTTATTGTCACATTCTTGAAATCATCTTGCGACCCCACAAACGGATCTCGCGACCCCCACTTTGAGAACCACTGCTTTAGTGAATCTGGCCCTCGGTGTCCTCTCCCATGGGGAAAAGGTCAAATGTTTTTATGATATATGGTGTGGGTTCATATAAATGAAGGATCATAAGCATGTTTCATAACAACAAAAAAATTGTTTTTAAAAACCTGTATAAATATTATTTTGTTTAAATAACCATACCATATGTACAGAATAGCAAAGTCTTCAAACCTGAGGGAGCTGGACCTGTCGAACACTGACCTGCAGGATTCAGGAGTGAAGCTGCTCTCTGCTTTACTGGAGAATCCAAGCTGTAAACTGGAGAAACTGGAGTAAGTACAGTGTGTGTTTCTATTTTAATTTAAACTTGTGATACTGTAATCAGTACAGTGTTTAGACAGAGAGAAATATAAAAAGAGAGTGGAATTTGAATTGTGTGCCCCATGTGTTATGTGTACACACAGGCGCACTGGACTGTTCGATAGTGCCGCATGACTGTGTTATGCCTGCCAGCCTGATATGTGGCTGAGCGATACGTTTTACGATGTTGGTATGATAAACGAGTTCAGTTCATCCGCACAAGCTGTCTCTGTGTCGTTCCTTTCCTGATATAATATTGGCGACGAGGATGGCTAGAACATCTCTTCCACCACTGGCTGCATTCCTTGTCTTGCCTGGCGAGCCCCCGGTGCCGTGGGTTCGTTGGATACAGTCTTTTGAGAATTACCGACTTGCATGAAGTCCGTTGCAGCTCGTAAAAAGGCGCTGCTGTACCATTGCCTAGGGGAGGAGGGACAGCGCGTCCTGCTCACGCTCGGCACCGCCGACAACTATGCAGACGCTGTCTCACTTCTACAGGCTCATTTCGCTACCCCACAAAGCGCTCTTCTCCGGCGGTTAATCTTCCGACAACGTCGTCAATTGCCGGGTGAGTCAGTTTAGCAATACATGGCTAATTTACGGGGATTAGCGAGTCTGTGCAAATTTGGTGTTCTGCAAGATGAGATGATTCGCCATCAGTTAATTGAACACACAAATAATGACAAGGTGCGGGAAAAACTTTTATTGCAAGAAGATACACTAACACTGTCAACAGCAGTAAACATGGCTTTTAAAATCGAGTCCGCTGCAGCTTGCGCAGCTAAACTGGCCACTTCACAGAATCGTGCCCCGCCACCATTTCAAGCCTCAGCGCAGCCTCTACATTCTGATAGCCCCGCCCCCATCACTACTGAAGACGTGCAGATCGCGCAGCAGTCACGTGTGCAATCACAGCAGCGCTATGGTAATTGTAGTTCCATATCCCATGCCACTAGAGCTCAGAAC
>JAINUG010000656.1:0-92184 GCA_029706075.1 Aldrovandia affinis | reverse complement strand
GTTTTTAAAAATAAGTTGTAGCTGGCTCTACATTTTTCCAAGGATGTGCATGCTAGTCTGTGCTAGAAACGTACCTGTGCTAGATAATATCCTTCATCTCCTATTGTTTTACAGTATTGTTTTATAGTAATACAATTGCTCAGGAAACAAAAGATTTTGTATTTTCCCCAAGATGTCACAACTATTCTCACCCTGTTTTCAGTGCTTTATGCACTCTCCTCACAAGGATGATATACTGAGACGTCTTCTATAGTGCATTATGAGATTGGTGAACATATTGGGGATCTTTGGCTATTCTCATACAGAATATTTGGTCTGCGCTTGTGGACTGCCTTGTTCAATTCAAAGCACACATTTTGACCGGGTTCAAGTCTAGGCTGATTTATAGATGGCCATTGCAAACCAGTAAATTTGTGGTCAGCTAACAATTTCGTTAAAAATGTTGAGGAGTATGCTTAGAGGTCCTTGTCTTGCTGATAGATCCATTGTTGGCTAGTTTCAACCTGGCTGGAGGGAAGTAGATTTCTGGTCGAGAAATGTCTTGGTACTTACTGGGGAGTTCATGATTTTATTGACCATAACAAGAGCCCAGGATCAGTAGATGCAAAACAACCCCATAACATCAAAGATGCAGCATCGCATTGCACCATAAGGTAGGACAGTCTTTTCAACATAAGTGTCCTTTTACGATGCTAAGTCTCATCCGACCATAACACCGGTTCTAATCAAATTCCAATTGCCTTTAGCAAACTCAAGACTCATATTTTTGTTGATTGCTCTGGAAATCCTTCCAAAAAACCTATTAGGATGGTCTGATGGTAGATTTTGAGACTTTATGTCCCCAAGATGCAACCAAGTTTGTCGATCTCAACTGTGGCCCTTTTTCTTTGCTTCCCAAACCAAACTCACTGTGTGTGCGGTCACGATGCACTTGAGTCCTCTACCAGGCAGGTTTAACACTGTTCTAGTGATTTAAACTTCTTAATTATTGACCTAATAGTGAAAGTGATATCTTTAGTTTTTATTTATTTGTCTTTAACCATCTCCTGACTTGTGAAGTTCAACTACCCTTTGTCTTGTTTTTTTTTCAGAGTTCTTCTAATTGTATTAGTATAACAGAATATAATTTCCCCATTTGAGCATATAATATAGCTCATTACCTGTATTGTTTACCTTATACAGCTTCCTCTGCTCATCTTTATCAAGGGTGGGTATCATTTTGGAGTTGACTGTATATATTTAAATATATACAGTATATATATAATATATATATCTCATCTCATCTCGTCTCATCTTCAGCCGCTTATTCCTAGTTAGGGTCATGGGGGTGTAGCTCATTTAAACGTGACACATGCATTATGTGGTTCTCTGTGGCTCAGTTGGTAGAGCATGGCGTTGGCAACGCTTAGGTTGTGGGTTCAATCCCATGTATGCATTAACTACTGTAAGTCGCTTTGGATAAAAGCATCTGCTAAATGGCATATATTATTATAAGCCACTGTTGTGTTGGTCTTTCATCCTGATCCATTGGCACTTTCGCCAGCTCGTGAATCTTCCGCTTTGAGGCACTAACAGGTATCTTTATGACAGACGCAGACACATCGTCAACTTTAGGATCACAACTTTCCCTTCTATAAATTTTTCTTCTAGCACTGGCTAATTGGCCATGTCTCTTTCGAGTAGCTTTCACACAGATTTTTGGAATCTTACCCATTATTTTTTATTTTTTTTTATTTAATTTTAATTTAATTTTACCTTTATTTAGCCAGGGGAGCCCATTGAGACCAAGTCTCATTTACAATGGTGCCCTGATTACAAAACAATTATATAATTTACACAAACAAACAATAAGACAAGGACAATAAAAATAGATGAAACCGTCATAAAAAATAACAATAATAAGAAGAACTAGTGTTACAATAGAAGTAATTACAATAGTTACGATAAATTTAGAAACACTCACATACCACTAACTCTATATCCTTAAGCATATTTTTAAAAGTTCCTATGGAGACCACAGAGTCCAGTTTGAAGGTCTCCTGAAGCTCATTAAAAGCTCTAGGCCCACAATAGCTAAAAGCAGTTTTACCTAACTCAGTTCTGACACGTGGGATTTCAAGAGTAATCCAATCCTGAGTTCTTGACTGATAAAACCTGAGTGCAATGTTAAAAGAGAATTCATGTAAAAGGGAAGCTTTTGTAAGATCCCCTTAAAAACATAGATGAGAAGGTGCTGTTTTCTTCTGGTGGCCAGGGAAGACCATCCCACTGCCCGATAAAGTGCACAATGATGCGCTCTAAAATGGTCACCTGTGATGAAACGAAGTGCAGAGTGGTAAACAGTATCGAGTTGTTTGAGGGTAGTAGAGGAAGCATGCATATAAATAATATCACCATAATCTATTACTGACAAGAATGTGGACCGAATTAAGCACATTCTATTTTCTCGAGAGAAACAAGCTTTGTTTCTGTAGAGAAATCCAAGTTTCACCCTTAGTTTTTACAAAGACCATCTATATGTGTTTTGAAGGACAGCTTCTCATCAATAAAAATTCCAAGGTATTTATAAAAGGATACTCTTTCAATTATAGACCCATCTAAAGTGTACATCTTATCAGTAGATTCCTTCATGGAGCTGTGATTTGAAAAATGCATGACTTTTGTTTTCGACGCATTTAAAACAAGTTTCAGCTCCAGAAGTGAGCACTGAAATGAGGTAAAAGCTGACTGTAAAATGGATAATGCACCACCCAATGAAGGAGCAGATGAATAAATTACTGTATCGTCAGCATAAAAATGTACCTTACAGTCATTTGTAAATGAGGCAATGTTGTTGATGTATAAAGTAAAGAGTAGAGGACCAAGGATTGAACCCTGTGGAATACCTCTAGTGACCTCCATGGAAGGGGATTTAATGGAGTCAGCTACAATGCATTGTGATCTATTAGTAAGGTAGCTTGTAAACCACTGACATGCTTTCTGATCAAAGCCAGCCAGGCCTAGTCTATAAATTAAAAGTGCATGGTCAACTGTGTCGAAAGCTTTGGACAGGTCAACAAAGAGTGCTGCACAGCTCAACCCTTTGTCACGTGCACATACAATATCATTTATAACCAAAGCTGAGGCTGAAATGGTGCTATGACCAGATCTAAAACCAGACTGAACTGGATTTAAAATACCATTTATAGCTAGGTAAAACTGGATTTGACCATTAACTAGGGACTCCAGGATCTTGGCTAAACAGGAGAGCTTTGAAATTGGGCGGTAATTGTTAATGTCTTTGACGTCGCCCCCCTTATGAAGAGGAAGCACGTGGGCTGATTTCCAAATCTTTGGGACAATTCCTAAGCTAAGTGAAAGGTTAAAAATGTGAGTCAGGGGTCCTGTAATAATACCGTACCTAAACTTAAAAGCCTAGGGTCAAGAGAGTCAGCCCCGTAGACTTTTTAAGAGTCCATCTCCTGAGAGCTACACCGACTTCCCTCTCCATGAGTGGTTTCAGAGAGAAACAGGGTGAGTAGTTGAGGGCTCAGGGCTAGATGAGCGGGTCCCAACAGGTTTATGCTGACCTACCCAACCCGCGATGTCTAGGGATTTAATCTATCAAAGATATGTCCTGCACTAATAAAGTGATCATTAAAAGCATTACAGATTTCCACTTTCTCATTTAAGGGACCTGAAACAGAGAGTAACTGCTGCGAAGTATCGGTGCAGAGTTTTTCTTCATGGACTTAATTGTTTTCCAGAATTTGCCAGGATTTCCAGCACTCATGTGTAGCGAGTTAAGATAGAAATCCGACTTGGCTTTCCCTGACCATAGTTGTAAATCTATTTCTTAGATGCCTAAATAAGAAACCAGTCTGAGGGCACCCCTGTTTTTCTGGCTTTCGCCCAGGCTGAATTCCTTTCAGTGAGAATATTTGAGAGCTTGTGTGAAAACCAAACTGTCTGCCTGTTTTTTATCCGTAATCTCTTAAAAGGGGCATGCTTATCAGCCAAAATGTTAAAATGATTGATAAAATAAGTAAGAGCCTGGTCAGGGTTATTGATAAGAGACACCCTACTCATATCACACCCATTTAAATCACACAGAAAATCATCTGCTACAAAGTGTTTAAAATTTATTTTGGTGATGATACGTGGCTTAGCCCTTTGCACTTTCACGTTCCTGATGCAAGCAATAGGACAGTGATCACTGATACCTTGAGGAAGGACTCCACTGAGTGAATATCTATGAGGCATGTTGGTGAGTATGAGGTCAATCAAAGAAGATCTAGAGCTACACTTTGCATTAGGGCATGTTGGCTTAGTTATTAATTGAGATATATTTAAATTACAGCACATATCCTTAAAACTGGCGGCACGGTGGTGTAGTGGATAGCACTGTCGCCTCACAGTAAGAAGGTCTCGGGTTCGAATCCAGGCCGGGGGCCTTTCTGTGCGGAGTTGCATGTTCTCCCGTGTCCGCGTGGGTTTCCTCCGGGTACTCCGGTTTCCTCCCACAGTCCAAAGACATGCACGTTAGGCTAATTGGAGAGTCTAAATTGCCCGTAGGTATGAGTGTGTGAGTGAATGGTGTGTGTGCCCTGCGATGGATTGGCGACCTGTCCAGGGTGTATTCCTGCCTCTCGCCCGAACGCATGCTGGGATAGGCTCCAGCCCCCCCCCCCCGCGACCCTGACCAGGAATAAGCGGCTTAGACAATAGATGGATGGATGGATCCTTAAAACTATCTGAGGACGGTTTATCCCAGTCGAGATTAAGGTCACCCATGATCAGCAATTCAGTGCTAGAATAGGAGGAAAATATATCTATGAGATTACCGATAGCACAGGGTAGGGCTGAAGGGGGTCTATATGCTCCTATCACAGTCACCTGGCTATTAATACCAAGGTTCACTGACAGAGACAAACATTCATATTCTTTAGGCACAGTAAGAGAGGCCAAAACGGAAACTGGGAAACATGTTCTGACATAAATGACTACACCAACACCCTTTCCCGTTCTGTCAGCTCTAAAAATATGAAAACCATCAAGATCTAAATCAGAGTCTAAGACCGATTTTTTCAACGACGATTCAGAAATTATTAAAATGTCTGGCATAGTCTGTTGAACCAGAATGTTGACATAATCCATTTTAGGGACCAGACTTCTAACGTTAAGGTGGAGCAGACCAAGTCCATTTCGAGCTTTAAAGACTGAAGCAGATTCTAAAAGGGGTGTCTCTGTGTCAGCAGCAGTAACTGAGCAACACTGTACTAAAGGCACATCTAATAAATTGCTTAGACAAACCCCAGTAGGTCTGCGACCTGGAGCAGATTTTTCTCTTCGGACAGTAGGTGGCAGTCTAGCACTAATTCTCACACTAATCAGGTCAGGGAGCTGGAGTCTGAAAATGTTTGTGTATACTCCGCCCTGGTATCTTCAATCTGGGCAGTCTGTACCTCCCTATCCATAATACTAGTACTAATTTCCCTCCCTGCCCCCCCAGTCCCTAGTTTAAATATTCCTCCGCTACCCTAAGCATACGCTGGCCCAATGCATCAGTACCCCTCCGGTTCAAGTGTAACCCGTCCCACTTGTACAGGTCACCCCTGTTCCAAAAGGAGTCCCAGTGCCCCATAAACCTGTACCCCTCTTTCCTGCAACAGGTTTGTAGCCACGTGTTAAATCTCCATATAAAATTCTGCTTGCCTTTGCTAGCACGTGGTACTGGCAGAATTCCAAAGAAGACCACCATGGAGGTTCTGCCCCTTAACTTTGCTCCTAATTCTATAAATTTGTCCTGCAGAACCTCAAACCTACCCTTACCTATGTCATTGGTTCCAACATGGACCATGACCACTGGATCCACCCCTGCTCTGGCCATGAGCTTGTCCGCGTGTTCCAGGAGATCTCCAACCTGAGCACCAGGCAGGCAACATGCCATGCGAGATTCCTTTTCCCTTGAACAGACTATACTGTCTACACCTCTAATAATTGAATCCCCCACTACAATTAACTCCCTTTTCCTGGGTTGCATGGCCGCCAGGGTGCCCTGGGGCTCAACAGTCCTCCCGCTCACAGAGGGCTGGGCCAGATCCTCTTCCTGCAAGGGCTGGAAACGGTTGGACACCACAATCTCTGGAGATGCCGCCCCTGCATGTGCGCGCCCTTTTCTACGCTGGCGCCCTACCTTCACCCAACTCTCTCTCCCTACCTGCTCTAGAGTCTCCCCCCTACCCCGCTTTGGCGTGCAGGCTAACTCTCTAATGGGCGTACTAATTAGTTCCTGGAACTCTACAGATTCTGCAGTGCAGTCGAGACCAGCAAGTTGGGCTTCGAGATCAAGAATCTTGCCCTCGAGATGCTTCACAAGCTGGCATCTGTCGCAAATGAAACACTCATGGAAGCCTTCTTCCAGAAACGTAATCATTCTGCAACACTCACACTGCACTGCCAGAGGCCACATTTTCACCCCTGAATATACCTACTGCTCTCCCTACACTGAACGAATTTCTGCCCAAACAGAGACACCAAGTCGATACAAAATTGTTTTATACACCTCGGTTCCTAACACTCAGGTGCAGAAATGTCTAAATGGAAGACAACACTTAAAACGAATTAAAAAACGAATTAAAAAATAAACTTTCGGTCCCGTTTGTGTAGTAGTTAGCGCTGGTAGCAGCCAACCGAAACGGCTATACGCTCTACGCTTGAAATACAACAATTAAATTTAAATTTAAGTCAACAAAAGCTATAGTATATTTCCCTACTCTTGGATTTGCTCC
Source organism: Aldrovandia affinis (assembly GCA_029706075.1). Taxonomy (NCBI): domain Eukaryota; kingdom Metazoa; phylum Chordata; class Actinopteri; order Notacanthiformes; family Halosauridae; genus Aldrovandia; species Aldrovandia affinis. The sequence continues at coordinate 85,414 of JAINUG010000656.1, read as the reverse complement.
TGAGAGGGCGAAAAACCACAAAAAACCTTGCGTCTGCTGGGTGTAATACAAATCGGTAACTTTTTAACAAGCTTTCCGAGCTAGACGTGGGAAAAAATGGAAAATTCCCTCTCTGTCCCCTAACGGCGACAAACGTTTAACTTAAGAGCAAATATTTTATCCCTTTACCTTTCTGATGATGAACGCCGAATATATTTATATAACGTTTATACCGTTTAACATTATATAGCTACGTTAATTTTGGCAAGTGTAAAATGCCAAATACACAGGCCACAGCAAACACAACCTCCAACCAAACAGGAAACAGGAAACAGGAAGTAGCGTCAGCGTCTCCATTTACCGGCGTTAGCCTACGCTAATGAACAGGATACGGAAGTACTGTTCCGCGAACACAACACAAGATGCGGTTTAGCGAATAAAAACATATTTGTGTGCAGTTTGACCTTTTTTTTTAAAACAAAACCATTGGAAGCAAAAACGTAATTTTGCCTACCGTGTCTCGCCTTAATTTGTAAAATAAGAGATGCTGGGATGGGCTCAACTCACCCCCCCAACCACACGCCCCCAATGAAGAGAGAGAGTGCGATGAGAGAGTGTGATGGAAAGAGAGAGGGTGATGGAGAGAGTGTGGGAGGGGCAGGGTGTGTGTGTGTGTATGTGGAGGGGGCAGGGTGTGTGTGTGTGTGTGTGGGGGGGCAGGGTGTGTGTGTGTGTGTGTGTGTGAGGGGCAGGGTGTGTGTGTGTGTGTGTGTGGGAGGGGCAGGGTGTGTGAGTGTGTGTGTGTGTGTGAGGGGCAGGGTGTGTGTGTGTGCGTGTGTGGGAGGGGCAGGGTGTGTGTGTGTGTGGTAGGGGCAGGGTGTGTGTGTGTGTGTGGGAGGGGCAGGGCGTATGAGTGTGTGTACATAGTGTGTGTGTGTATATAGTGTTTGTGTGTATCTGTGTGTGTTGCACAGGGCTGTGTCTCACTCAGAAACTACCCTCTACCAGCACTCTTCACATAAACATATCTACCTTTGTGCCCTCCTCACTACTGGAACATCTACATCTCATACCCATAATCTCTATACTCATACATCAGGTTTATGTGACTAAATGTACTGACTCCAAGTGGTCAGAAAACCACACTTAGACACAGACAAGGAGGGAGGAAGAGGAGTGATGAAGATCACAGGAGAGGAGTGGTGAGTGAGTGGAGAGGGGGCAGATATGAGTGGAGGATGAGACTAGCAGTAAAACAGCATCATATTTAATCGTTATCTCTAAAATGCCCTCCAACCCCCTTCCTTCTGTTAATCTGCTCTCTCCATCTTAAAGCCTCCAGTGCAGACAGACTTACATTTCTTCAGTCCTGGTTTGATCCTGATCTCTCCTCCATGGTCCACACTGTAGGAACAGAGGATCGGACAGACAGAGAGACTCAGAGCTTGTTGCCAATGGGAGAGCTCCACACACTGGCAGGACTTTACTGATCAGATGCAAACACAATCTTAACCATCTCGCTAGTTTTACTGTGACGCAGCAGCAGTCTACAAGCACAGAGGAACATAATGCAGAGGGAGTGCTTACAGCAGGAGAGCAGCTCAGTAAAGCAGCTTCTCTCTCACCTTTCCTGGCTCCCTCGACCTCCCACTGTACTTACAGCAGTGTCTCCGGTTTACAGCTGGGGTCCTCCAGTCCTCCTGAGTCCCCTGGGTGATTGTAGCTCAGGTCCAGCACTCTCAGGTGTGAGGGGTTTGAGCGCAGAGCTGAAGCCAGAGAAGCACAGCCTCTCTGTGTGACTCCACAGCCTGACAGCCTGCAGAGAGATGGAGGAAAGAGCTCTTCACTCTCACAGGTCTGCAGGAAACGCAGGAGAAAAGGTGGACTACAGGTGGACTCGAGCAATCAGGGTGTCGCCTGCAGTCTGCCGCCTATTTTAAGTATCTAGAGTATCAGCTGTTCTCTTCAGAAGATGATGTAATCAAAAGCGTTTTCTCCAGATTTCTGAATGGTATTGTGAAAGAGCACCCTGCTTTCTCCCTAACCCTGTCCCCAGGTGAGTAGTGAACTTTGTATGCTATACGAGTGCCGTTGTGTATTGTTTCATAATGTAAATTTCACTTACCAACGTCACAAAACACACAACCTGACAGTATTGTACATTTGTTTATTTGTCTTTACATCTCACAGCATTAATGTGGTACCCATTGTTTTACGTAGGTAACAGGACTATGTGTGCCTGTTTTCTTTGTATGAAATGCTCACCCTTACTTACAGCGCGGCCGTGGTGTACATCATTGTTCACTCTCCTGCCATCAGTCTTGCTAGGAAATGAATTCGGGCTCATTTAGCTTTTTAAATAAGCCTGTGAAACTCAGTGCTGTCAATCCCTTTGAAAAGCCATTTAGCTTTAGATTTGATATTGACTCATTTTCATCAATAAAATAATCTAAGAAATATTGTGTTTCAGACATATGTTACGTTATTGATACTGAAATTGCCGTGAGAACAGCACTGAAGATGTAAGGTGATGCGGTTAAATTTGGGGGTGTTTTAGACCCATATACAGGAGAACCTCTGAAACACAAACGCATGGGGAATGGAGGTCATTCAGAGGTTGTTCGTAACTCAAAAAAAGATAATATTACAATTTAAAGAATTTGAAACCTTTCTTAGTTTGAATCATTATTTAAATGATGTTCACCTTATTGTTTAAACAGGCTACTCTCTTTTGCAGCTATAATTTTAACATTGTTTCTCCTAGGTTTTCTGCAGTGGTGGATCACAATTCATGTTGTGGTGTGTGGAAATGTCTATTAAGCAGGAGCTCATATTTTGCGCTCAAATATGCATGTGTGGGAAGTGACTGGAGGTTTAGGTTTCACACAGACACAGACACGCACATGCACATGCACACAGACGTGCTCACATACACACAAACACAAACGCACACCCACATGCATGCACGCAGACACATACACACAGACAGACATGCACATGCACACAAACATGCACATGTAGCAGGTGCACAGATATGTATAATGTATTTCACCATAAATCCCTGTTTTTCTATTTGATTCTTTTTCTAAGTGTTTTCTTTCATTTTTAAGCATAAATATGAAGTGTGGATATTTTTGGGAGCTTTATTAATTTATTTAAAAATATCATCCTTTGAACTTTTGACGATGTCATTAGTGTGCTGCTAGTTTTGGGAGCTTTATTAATGTTCTCTCCTCAGTCTGTCTGTATTGAGCTGTCTGAGGAGAGGTAAGGTGACGTTAATGCTCTGAGGAAAAGAGGTTTAAAAGTTCATAAAAGTGTTCATAAGCGTTGTAATTCATGAGTTTATAAGTCCATTAACCTGGCATTGTCATTTTTGTTTCATGCGAATAGGAGTATCTTGTCGAATATCGCAGGTTATATGAATGTGCTAAGTTATGCTAGTTAGCAACTTGGTGCTGGTCTCATTCGCTCACTCGCCCTTTCTCTCATATTAGGAGTTTTATGCCTGTGACCAGCCAGAGACATAACACTGCTGTGGCAATATGCTTTTTAATCTATTCAGACAATAAATGTGTAGTCATCCAGCAAGCAGTGGTCCAGTGTGTCCTTCAGTCAGTCCATATGCAGATTACACAACGCAGATCTTCATACACAACCAGACTGGTCACACACACATACACACAAACACAAACGCACACCCACATACATGCACACAGACGCATACACACAGACAGACACGCACATGCACACAGACACATATGGACACACATGCACACAGACACACACGTGTACAAATGCACACATGCACTCAGACAGACAGACAGACAGACAGACAGACAGGCACAGATACACAAACAGACACACAGGCACACTCACACACAGGCTCACACACACACACCCATACCCATATACAACCACACACACATACACACACACACACACGCACATATATACACGCACGCACACAGACATGCACACAAACACGCATGCAGATGGACACATATGCACACACATGCACACAGACACACACGTTCACAGACAGACACACACAACTGGTTTGTGTGAGCTCTGTCCCGACTGGTGGCCCGTTTACTGATGGAAGAATTCGGCGTGACGTCAGGCGTCATAGAACTCCCCTAGCAACGAAAGCGTCGGACGTTGAAACCACTAAACCACGCGGGAGACCCTCAGGGAAAAAAACATTTTAACTAAATAATTAATTTGTAGTTCATCAGTGTCCATACAGACAGTCGGTGCGGGCAAGTGGATCAGTAATATCAAGCATGAACCCAACTTCAATATCCTGATGTTTCATTACCTCACTTGCAGGTGTTTATACTTCTGTCATGTTAATTGACGCTAGTTATTAGGGTTAGCAAAACTTGAAATGTAAAACACATTAATTAACACTATTTGTATGTACCACACAATATTTTTACCTTTGGAAAAGTAGCCTAGAATTAGCCTATAGAAGCTAGTTTAGAAAAAATATCAAACAGTGGGCAGCTACATTTATGGAAATGCAGCTAGATGGAACAAGTTGATATCGATTAAATACTTAATTTTGCTAGAATTTCTAAATTGCATAGATAGTAGCATTTCACTATCACTACAACATCATTTCGCTATCACTAACCTTTTTCTGATACATGTACCTAATGTGTCAGCCAACAATCCTGAACCTTTGAAAAGCTTTGAACATAAATAGCAAAACTGTTTCTTCCTGTCAGGTCCATCCAGCCATCATCACATTTTTACATTTTACTTAGCAAGCTATTGATGCCAAAAAATTAAAATAACAGGAGCAACAGCTTCACATTTTGAACATAATTCAGACCTTCATGGAAAAACATTGTGCAGTCATGGTTTTATGGAAAGTTGTAGTTCATGTGCAATAATGGCATCAGCACCCCAACCTTGTCCAAATTGGTCCAAAGTGGTCTCATTCGTTTGTGCTACATTAGTACCATAAATTATTTTGTTAAATTAGTCCCTACCAATCCAGTATCAGACATAAACAACAGAATCAATGTAGGTTCTTGCACGCTGCATCACCATCAATATGAAATGTATAAATGTGCAGCAAACATCCATGTCTGTAATTGTGTTTCTGTGAAACAGATCAAACTTACATGTGACCTACTTAATATTCCAATTTTCTCTAATCAGGCAGTAGGTTTAGTACTCGAGCAATGGATGCTCTTACGGGCACTCAGGGAATCGATTAGCTGTGCCCATCCTTAGTAAATACTACATTAACTACAGTGTTTTGTGCATTACACATATTTCATAAATGGAGAATGTTGTGGATACTGTTTTAATCAGTGTGATGACCACATGATTACGCTCCTCACCCCAGTCTCTGTAGTTTACAGTGTGGGTCCTCCAGTCCAGCAGAGAGCGCTCTCACTCCTGAATCCTGCAGGTGATTGTCTCTGAGCTCCAGCTCTCTCAGCTCTGAGTGGTGTGAGCACAGGACTGAGGCCAGAGCATCACAGCAGCCCTCTGTGAGATTACACTGCCCCAGCCTGGGAGAGAACACACACACACAGCCCTCTGTGAGATTACACTGCCCCAGCCTGGGGAGAGAACACACACACACAGCCCTCTGTGAGATTACACTGCCCCAGCCTGGGGAGAGAACACACAGACAAAATGTTAGTTAACTAACAAACAAACGAACTAACTAACTAACTAACTAACTAAATAAAAACACACACCGACAGAGACGGGGACGGAGACACAGAGACGCACACACAGACAAACAGACAGGCAGACACACACACACACACACACAGCCCTCGTGAGATTACACTGCCCCAGCCTGGGGAGAGAACACACAGAAAGTGCAAACAAATCAAATCAAATCAAATGTATTTGTATAGCACTTTTCACAATTTAATTGTCACAAAATGCTTAACAGAGGGGGAAGCCCAGGCCTAGACCCCCCCAAAAGCAAGCCTAAAGGCAACAGTGGCAAGGAAAAACTCCCTTGATAGGGAGAAACCTTGGGAGGAACCAGACTAAAAGGGGGAGCCCATCCTCTTCTGGCCGGCACAGGGTGTGTCCAAAAAATACCATATCATGGTCAGTCCAAGGTGACTCAGGGCTGAAACACACTCTCTCTAACACACACACACACACACACACACATTCTCTGACATGCTTTATCACACCAACACCCATGTGGCTATTTATCCAAGATGCCAGCACGTCTCTACCTGTCTCTCCACCTGTCTGTACGTCTGAGTGATTGTTCTAGTGTGATTGAGTGATACCCGTTGTCACTGATAACTTACTGGTCAATTTAGCGAGTTGATCGATTTAAAAGTGGATCCTAAATGTGAAGCGTGGTTTATATTTTCGCCGGTTCTGGATTACCTGGATTGCTCCTCGGTTTGATCCGTGGAGCCTGTTCATCTTGCGGAGCTGCTGTGGTGTTGACTCGCCATTTGATACTGATGGGCCCAAACTTCGCATGATAAAGGGAAGTGCTTTTCATTCATTCTCAGAAGTTACTGGGGTTTTCTTACTGTTCTTTTAAAGACCCGCGCTGGTCTTGATTTTTAATTCCTTCATTCGCAGCGTTGCTTCACTGTTCAAAGTCTGTTTGGTGGGCTACCTGTTCCTAGCAGAGCCGGGGTGCTGATTCGCCGCTGATTTTGATGGGCCCTAAACTTCGCTTTATTAAGGGAAGTGCACATTCCTGTTTCAAATAGCCTACTGTTTTCTTAACGCTTTAGATCCCGGCTGGCCCTGATTTTTAATTTCATTTATCCACAGCGTCGCTCTGCTGGGCTTGATTTCCTGTTTATGTGTGAAGTCACAAAACGGATTCCCCTGGATTTCCCTGAGACGCAGGATTGAAACATGTGACGTCACGCAAGGGATTCTCCCGGAATTCTTTCTGATACGTGAGGACTGAAACGTAGGCTACAATGTCACTGCTCCTGGCTGTTCTGTCCTTATTAACTTTGTGCGGTATTGGTGGAAGCCTCCACGGGACCGATAACTCCCGTGTAGTAGGCGTCGGCCTACTCACAAATCCGGTTGCATTGCACCGTGGAACATACGCATATGGCTGACCGCACAATGTAAAATCATTTCCCCTAACTCTGTTCTTCTCCCCTGACTCTATGGACTTGGCCCATCTGATGTGTGTCATGGTTCTACAAGACAATTTTATCACTTCAGTGGACTGTCTTTGTGACTTTGTGTTAGAAACTAATACTAAGAAAGAATCCCCCATTAATCTACATAAGCAGAGGTGTTTCATTGTTTTGCTGCTGCTGATCTCAGGGAATGTGCAGCCCAACCCAGGCCCTGCTCCTGCTATTAGTTTCAACACTCCTGCTGATTTTAAATCAAGGTCTGGGCCGTATTCACAAAGAATTTTAAGGGTAAAAGTTGGTCCTAACTGCGAAATTTAGGAGCAAGTCCCAAAAATAATGGGCGTGTCACTCATAAATTTAGGAGTCCTAAATTTTTGGGATAAGAGTATTTCACAAAGGGTTTGAGAGCTAAAAACAGCTCCTAAATCCAGGACAAGTTAGAAGCAGGCAAGAGGACTTCTAAGTCGCTAAAGACCTACTCACGGCGATCCGAAAATCTGCTGCTGGCGGCAATCGTTGTCGCAATTGCGTCAACACTGGAGATATTGAATGATACAGAGCTCATAAAAAGCTACCGCCTCAATCGCGAGGGTATTATCTATATCAGGGGTGTCCAAACTACGGCCCGCGGGCCAACTGCGGCCCGCGGTCCATTTTTTATTGGCCCGCAGCAAATTATAAAAATATAATGGAATATCGCCCGCGCATGAAACTTGCACTTGACTGAGTTGTAATTCTTAGTTTCACCACTAGTGGAGCCACCCGTATTCATTGAAGACTCATTAATACAGCAGCCTCTCCCTCCAAATTAATCAATAAAAATGTTGCAAGAGATGACCAAAAATGGCGGAATCAAAGAAACGCACGATAGAAAGTGAGTGCAGAAAATATCAGACACGGTGGGAAAATGAATATTTCTTTATAGAAGTCAAGGGGAAGTGTGTCTGTTTGATTTGCAATGATACTGTTGCAGTGATGAAAGAGTACAATATACGTAGGCACTACGAAACAAAACATCAGACCTACAGGTCCTGCACCGGTGCTGAGCGGGCAGAAAGCTAAACAAATGGCAGCTAGCCTGCGAACTCAACAAGAGTATTTTTTCCGTGCTAACAAAATACAAGAGAATGCTACCATAGCCAGCTATGAGGTAGCTCAACTTATTGCAAGACACGGAAACCTTTTTCAGATGGTGACTTCATTAAACAGTGCCTCACTAAAGTCACAGAAATAACGTGCCCGGAAAAGATGCAAGAAATCAACAACGTGAGCATGTCCAGAAACACAGTTGTGCGCCGAATCGAAGACTTGTCTGCTAACTTAAATCACCAAGTGTCACATAAAGCTTGTGCTTTTGATTTTTACTCGATTGCATGTGACGAGAGCACAGACACCGCACAGCTGTTTAATTTTTCTGCGAGGAGTTTTGCATAACGGAGGAGCTGCTTGATCTCACGAGTCTAAAGGGCACAACAACGGGTAAAGACATTTTTGAAGCTGTGTCAGATGCAATCGACAAGATGAAACTTCAATGGGACAAGCTGTGTGGAATTACAACGGATGGGGCTCCGGCTCTGACAGGAGAGCGCAAAAGAATGGCTTCAATGAATGGCCAAGGTGCGAGAGAGTGGAGGTGATGCTGTTAAAATGCATTACTAAAAAGAATTACTCTTTTATGTCGAAAAGCTTGAATACTCATCAATTATAATAAAAGTTGATTTTAAAACAAAATTTAGTTGAAAAGTGAATAATACCAACAGTTTATTCACTTAAATTAACATGCCCCCTATCTCTTTATATAGGGCAGTGAAGGGGGGTTTGGCTCTGTTTAAGAAGAAACAGAGACTGATATTTTGAGAATGTGCCGTTAATCCATTTGCAACAAAATATATTAAAATTCATTAATAAAAAGTCGTGATGTTGTCTGTTTTCTTTTTTATTTAAGAATATTGAATTATCAGGCATAATTTACCTACATTTGACTGATTTTGTTAATGTTAACTCTAGTAGTGGCCCAGCCTTTCGTATATTTTTCTGTATGTGGCCCTCAGTGGAAAAAGTTTGGACACCCCTGATCTATATATATAATATTATATATATTATATATAGATACCCGCTGATTTTTTACGAGATGCAGACATGTAACCAATTGACTAGTCAGTATTTTTGGTTTCATGTTAAATCAGTGACACGTAGCCTACATTTGTCATTTAGAATCTTTATTAGAATAGGGGTGCATCGGATCATTTTTCGGATCAGCAAAAAAAATAATAACGGGACCAAAGGCGCGTTTCCACCAAATATTACCAATAACTATTCTCAAGGAATTGAATGAATGATAATTTCAGTTTTTCAATGTAAGTTATTTCACAAAATCTTTATTCAAAATTTCACAAAATACATTTTTAGATTCAGTACGCCTTAGGCGTGTAACTAGGGTGGTCTTATGCCTGAATTAATTTAATAAAAAAATAAAAGATCGCTAATGTTTAAATTCTATTTAATTCGGTCGCGTTTCTAAAAACATGCCTCCCAGAAAGGCATTTAGTATGAAAAACAAAGCAAACGAAAACATATATGGTTTATATAACAGCGGCTGTATTTGTATTTCTCTATGATGGTTCAATTTAGCTATTAATCCGCGGATCATATGCGTGCCGAACCGTGGGGGTTGATCCGTATGCGGGGACAGACCCATCCCCTATATCAGCCAACCACTGTGGGCATTCTGAGTAAGCTCGTTCATGAGAAACAACGTCATCCTTAGCAACGACGTCAACCCCGCCCTCACTCTTAGTTTCATAATTATAGGAATTCCTTAGTAAGAGTTGGTCTTTGGAGCTTTGGGAATAGGTTTTAAGGTGGGACTCCTAACTAAAAGGTTTTAGTGCGATTTAGAAGTACTCCTAGTGGTAAGATAAAATTATTTGTGAATACGGGCCCTGATCTTGGTTTTATCCACTTGAATGTGCACAGTTTGATCGTGAAAATGGATATGATCCGTATTTGGGCACATTCAACTGATGCAGATGTCATTGTTTTATCTGAAACTTGGCTAAGCAAATCAAATATGAATAAGGATGTTAGCATTGATGGGTATAATGTATATAGCACTGACCGACCTAAAAGTTGTGGGGGTGTGGCAATCTATGTCAAAAGTAAGTTCCTTGTGAATGTGCTTCTCTCTACGTCAGTGAGCAAGCAATTCGAATTTCTAGCTCTTGATCTTGAGGTCTCTAAAACTCTCCACATTACTGTCGTTGGTTGCTATAGGCCACCTTCAGCTGTTAATGGTGCTTTACCTGCTATATTGCAGTTTATAATGGGACTGAATTTTAATGAAATTGTTATTATTGGTGATCTGTGTGCATCTGACCACGGTAAGAGTATCTTGTTGCGTTCCAGTCCGTGTTGGTTACCCCGCGTTAGACTTCGTGTGTAGTTCTGCGTTCCCTGCCCGTTTGCACCCGTTGAAGGAGCAGGTCTCGTTACTTTGTTAGTCTAATTAGCAGCTTGTTGCTTTTGTTCCACGGTTTATTGGTTGATTACTAGCTTCAGTCGCTGCTTAGAAGATTTAGTTCAAAGTTTGATTGATACTTAGCGTTTCAACCAGTTTTGATTACCAGGCTTAGCACCCGTGTTTGCAGTTGATTAATGTAAGGAATTGGTAATTAGTCTGTATTGTTGTCAGGGGCATTCGCCACATATAAGCAATCATACTTGTGGATAGCGGCAGCTTTTCGCGGCAGCCTCACCTTCCTAGCCTCACGAACGAAGACTCAGCGGACAAAGACAAAGGAGTCTACCTGCAGGAGTCCACCGAGGGGGGCCAGCTAGGGAGTGCTCGCCGCAAGGTAAGTATCATAGTTTTGTATCTCCCTATTGTACTACCTCTGCATCTAACACTACATGCTTCCTCCCTATTCCAGTCCATGTCTCCTCTTCTAGATTGCCTAGAAGGAGAGATTCTACCCACACCGTAATCTGTCCAACCTCATCCACCCTCCTAGATCTCCCGGTGTTGACGTGGTGGTAGCTGGCGGACTATGGAACTGCCAGTCCGCTGTCCGGAAGGCCGATTTCATCTCGGCCCAGGCCTCACTACTCTCCCTGCAGTTCCTGGCGCTTACGGAGACCTGGATCACTCCGCAAAACACGGCCACCCCTGCTGCTCTCTCTGCCGCCTACACCTTCTCCCACACTCCACGACCCTCAGGTAGAGGTGGAGGGACAGGTATACTGATCTCCCCCCTGTGGAGATTTGGTATTGTTCCTCTTCCTCACTTCTCCCCCTCCTCCTTTGAATTTCATGCTGTCACTGTCACTGTTCCATGTAAACTGCACATCATTGTTCTTTACCGCCCTCCAGGTCCACTGGGGAGTTTCCTAGATGAGATGGATGCCCTACTCAGTGCCTTCCCTGAGGATGGCACTCCCGTCTTACTCCTCGGGGACTTCAACCTGCAGCTAGAGTCCTCCCAGGCCTCTGCATTCCTCCCCCTGCTTCAGTCCTTTGACTTCACCATGGCTGAATCCCCATCCACCCACAAGGCCGGTAACCAACTGGACCTGGTCTTCACCAGGAACTGTGCCTCACCCAACATTACGGTATCGCCTCTACATGTGTCTGACCATTCCTTTCTGTCTTTCTCCCTCCCCCTCCCCTCTGTCCCTAAACCATCTTCACCTGCTCCCACTGTCCTTGTCCGTCGCAACCTCCGCACTCTCTCACCCGCTGCCCTGTCAGCTACTGTCCTATCTTCCCTTCCCCCTACTGATGCCTTCTCTCAGCTACCTGCTGAAGTAGCATCATCCACCCTACTTTCCTCTCTCTCCTCCTCCTTTGACTTACTCTGTCCTCTATCCGCTAAACCCGCTCGTCTCCGCCCCCCGCCCCTGGCTAACCGATTCCATTCGGGCTAACCGACTGAAGCTGCGTGCGGCAGAAAGGAAATGGAGAAAATCCAAATCCCCTGCAGCTCTGTCTGACTTCCACACACTCCTGGCTTCCTTCTCCGCTAACCTCTCCTCTGCTAAGTCTGCATTCTTCCTTTCTAAGATACAATCCTCTGTTTCCAACCCACGTAAACTCTATGCTACATTTTCCTCTCTCCTCACCCTCCTCCTCCCCCACCCCCTCCTCTATAACCGCCGATGACTTCTCATCCTTCTTTCACGAGAAGGTTGAGGTCATTCGCAACTCCTTCCCCCCAACCTCTCCCTCTCCCATCCCGCTACCTAAACCTCCCACTCCTCTGTCCTCCTTCTCACCCCTCCCTGACTCTGACATCCTTCAACTTGTTCTCTCCCACCGTCCCACCACCTGCCCTCTTGATCCCATTCCTTCCCCCCTCTTCCAGTCCATTGCTATGGACATCCTCCCCTTTGTCTCTAATGTCATTAACTCCTCTCTTTCCTCTGGCTCTGTCCCCTCCTCCCTCAAATGCGCTCAGGTTGTCCCCCTCCTCAAAAAACCCTCTCTGAATCCTGCTGTCATCTCTAACTACCGACCTGTCTCTCTCCTCCCATTCCTCTCCAAAACGTTAGAGCGGGCTGTCTATAATCAACTGTCTGCTCATCTCTCACAGAACGACCTGCTTGATCCTAACCAATCTGGGTTCAGAGCAGGCCACTCCACAGAGACTGCTCTCCTTGCGGTCACAGAGGCTCTTCACGTCGCTAAGTCCCGATCCCTTAGCTCCGTCCTCCTTCTCCTCGACCTGTCGGCGGCATTCGACACCGTGGACCACCGGATCCTGCTCTCATCTCTCGTCGAGATGGGAATCTCTGGATCTGTGTTGACATGGTTTGAGTCCTACCTGGCTGACCGGTCCTACCAGGTGGCCTGGAGAGGATCCCTCTCCTCTCCCCGCACCCTCTCTACCGGTGTCCCGCAGGGCTCGGTGCTAGGCCCTGTCCTATTTTCTCTGTACACCAAGTCACTTGGTTCTGTTATTTCTGCTCATGGTTTTCCTATCACTGTTATGCTGATGACACTCAACTGTTTCTCTCCTTCCCTCCATCTGATACCCGGGTCCCGGCACGGATCTCTGCATGCCTGGCTGACATCTCCGCATGGATGTCCACCCACCACCTGAAGCTGAACCTGGGGAAGACAGAGCTGCTCTTCCTCCCAGCGAAGGGCTCCCGATGATTGATTGATCAATCACCGTGGAAGGCTCCATAGTGTCTCCGTCCCAGTCTGCCAGGAGTCTTGGGGTAACCCTGGACAACCAGCTGTGCTTCTCGAGCCATATTGCAGCGATCACTCGGACCTGCCGTTTCTCCCTCCACAACATCCGGAGGATCCGACCGTTCCTCACCCAGAGGCCACTCAACTCCTGGTCCAGGCCCTGGTGATCTCACGTCTGGACTACTGCAACTCCTTGCTGGCAGGCCTTCCGGCCTGTGCCATCAAGCCACTGCAACTAGTCCAGAACGCTGCTGCTCGCCTGGTGTTCAACCAGCCGAAGTTCACCCACGTCACCCCTCTACTCTCCTCTCTGCACTGGCTCCCCATCGCAGCACGCATCAGATTCAAGTCACTGGTGCTTGCTTTTCAAGCGGCCAGAGGTACTGCTCCCCCATACCTCCAGTCACTCATCCGCCCTACACCCCGTCCAGACCTCTCCGCTCCGCCTCCGCTGGCAGACTGACTGCCCCATCCCTCCGGGCGCCTGGCAGCCGCTCTCTCGCGGTCTCGCCTCTTCTCTGTCCTGGTCCCTCGTTGGTGGAACGACCTCCCGCAATTGGTCAGGACTGCGGAATCACTTCAATCTTCCGCAAGAGACTCAAAACCCACCTCTTCAGACTCCACTACCCCTGATCTCTGTCCATCTAGCTAAATTGTCTTCACCACTGTCTACTTGTTCAACACTATACTCTTTTAAAAAAAAAAAAAAAAAAAAAAAAAAAAAAAATGTACATTTTGTAAACATTGTAAAATACCTTTTCCTTCCCGGTGTTACAGGTATGGTACGCAGATGCCTGCAATGATGTCTATTGCTGTATTCCTGCACTGATCTCGTGCGCTAACTGTGATTGCTCCTACCATGTATTGATGCACATCTTGTAAGTCGCTCTGGATAAGAGCGTCTGCTAAATGCTTAAAATGTAAAATGTAAAATGTATCTAAATTGGAACTGGCTACAACCAGTATCTGATGATCTTAAAGCTTATTGTGACTCGCTAAATCTTTTTCAGATTGTTGATGGCACCACTAGACCAAATCCAAAATGTCCTGAAAAATCATCTCTAATTTATCTAATACTAACCAACGTTCCTCATAAATATACAGCTGCTTCTGTATTTGCAAATGACATCAGTGACCACTGTGTTGTTGCCACAGTCAGAAACATAAAAGTTCCTAAGACTAAGCCATGCATTATTATAAAGCGTAACATGAAAAACTTTATTGAACAAGGGTTTTTTTCACGATCTGTTTTACTTTGATTGGGAGAGAATTAACCTCATTGCTGATGTTGAAAATGCCTGGAAATTATTTTATGATGGTTTGATTGAAATTGTAAATAAGCATGCTCCCCTCAGAAAGCATAGAGTAAAAGGACGAAACAATGCATGGTTTACGCCAGAGTTATCCAGCTCACTTCATGAGTGAAATATTGCATGGGCAAAGGCCAGGACAACAGGTCTTGATTCAGACTGGCTGCACTTCAGGCGTCTGCATAATGCATTTACAGTTGCCATTAGAAAAGCCAAAGCTGATCACTTCCTCACCGAACCATCAATCAATCTAAGCAATCCATTGAAATTCTGGAAGACTATTAAATCCCTAGATGGAAATAAAAACAGCACAGAGCTTCCCCCATGCAGTGTTAGGGACTCGCATAAAATCTCTGATAAGGCTGAAATGCTTGGTTGTTTTAATGAGCACTTCATTGCCTCTGGCTCCTTGTTCGAGTCTCTCAACGCTGATCATGGAATTTCTTCTGCTGGTTGTTCCGATGGTCATGTTACGATGGGTCAAGCCTTTAGTTTTAATCCGATTATAGTTTCAGAGGTGCGTATAGCCCTCAAACCTTTAGATACTAGAAAATCGGCAGGTCCTGATAACCTGGAGCGTTACTTTTTAAAGCTAGCAGCTGACTTTATTGCATCAGCTCTGACACATCTTTTTTATCTTTCCCTGGACTCAAACAAAATTCCTCACATATGGAAATCTGCTTTTGTTCTTCCCCTGCTAAAAGGGGGTGACCCTACTGTCCTGAACAACTATAGGCCAATCTCTAAATTGAGATGAGAACCTTGCAAAGGTTCTGGAATCCCTTGTGAGTGAACAACTGAAGGAGTTCTTATCTACTAACAATATTTTATCAGATTTTCAATCAGGTTTTAGAAAAAAACATAGTACAGCGACAGCGGCCTTAAAAGTAGTAAATTATATTATTGAATCCCTAGATAACAAGCAACATTGTGCAGCCCTTTTCATTGACCTATCTAAGGCTTTTGATACTGTGGATCATGCAATATTGATGCAATCCTATCAGTGTAGGATTGTCGGAACAAGCTGTCGGTTGGTTTGAAAGTTATCTATCAGGCAGATCACAGTGCGTGCAGGCAGAAGGTATCACATCTAGCTCCCTTGTTATATCCAAGGGCGTGCCACAGGGCTCGGTCCTGGGACCGTTATTATTCATTTTATATATTAACAGTCTTAATAAAAATGTCTCAAATGCAAAATTCCATTTGTATGCTGATGATAGTGTGATATACTGTTCTGCGTCTACATTACATCAGGCTCTTTGTCAACTACAACTTGCTTTTAATATTGTACAAAGTACCCTGTGTGACTTAAAACTTGTTTTGAACACTGACAAAACTAAACTTATGGTGTTTTCAAATGTTAAATCCAAGCCACTGAACCCTCCTTCTATAAGCCACTTTTCAGGGTTCGAGATTGAGGCCGTATCTCAATACAAGTACCTAGGATTTATAATTGATGATTCTCTTTCTTTTTAAGCCTCACACTAGCTAAAAAACTGAAGTTGAAACTGGGTTTTTATTTTAGGAACAAGGCTTGTTTTTCCTTCGAGGCTAAAAAGAGGCTGGTTGCTGCCACTTTTATGTCTGTGCTGGACTATGGCGATGTTATGTACATGCATGCATCCTCGCAATGGCTACACTGGATACTGTCTACCATGGAGCGCTGAGATTTATCACACATTTTAAAGCCCTTACTCACCACTGTACTTTGTATGCTCGGGTTGGATGGTCTGCCCTGTCCACCCGTAGACTCAACCATTGGCATATCCTTATTTATAAGGCTATCTTTGGACTACTACCAACTTACCTCCGGATGTACATCCGCCATAAAAGTATGGGCAGTTATGGTCTTCATTCCTAGGACTTATTCATACTAACTGTCCCTCGGGTCCGTACTGAACTGGGGAAAGGGGCATTCAGGTATGCAGCTCCTTCCGCCTGTAATCAGCTACAAAACCACCAGAACCTGCAGGAGCTGGTCTCACTGGTTTCTTTTAAAACACTTCTAAGTGATATGGAGTCCAGCACATCTGGCTGCAGATGTTCTGAATGATTACGAATGGTTCTGTGATTTGACCTTGTTTTTTGTTTTAATTGTCATGTTTGTTTTTTAATTTACTTTTGTCTGTAAACTTGTAATTGTGCTGCTGTCTATCTTGGCCAGGACGCTCTTGTAAAATATTTTTTTAATCTCAATGAGACTATTCTGGTTAAATAAAGGTTAAATAAAAATAAAATAAAATCTTGACCAATTTGTTGTGCAAACGGTCCACCCTCTGATCTGAACAGAACTGTATCTCTGTTCTTGGTTCTTACAGGCCGCACGACTCCATGAAACGAGCCGGAATAGTACACATACACAGTGCTGGATTGAGGTTGGTATTGAACATATGCAGGAAACACTGTGCTACTAATGAGATGTTCAATTAAGGTCCTGGATCCAGGATAGGAACATGGAAAATATGAAAAAGATACACAACAGAATTCATAACATGATTCTCACCTCAGAGTGTGGAGTTTACTCAATGCAGCAGAGAGCAGCTTCACTCCTGACTCTCCCAGGTTATTGATGCTGAGGTCCAGTGTCTGTAGTTTACAGTTTGGACTCTTCAATGCAGCACAGAGCAGCTCCACTCCTGAATCTTTCAGGTTATTGCTGCTGAGGACCAGTGTCTGTAGCTTACAGTTTGGACTCTTCAATGCAGCACAGAGCAGATCCACTCCTGAATCTCCCAGGTTATTGCAGCTGAGGTCCAGCTCTCTCAGGGGTGATGAGACTGACTGCAGAGCTGAGGCCACAATTTCACAGGATTCCCCTGTGAGATCACACCCACTGAGCCTGTGAAGACACAACAAGCAACATTTACTAAAATGAACAACATTTAGAAAAATAGATTATTGCAAACGCATTTATATTGTAATTATTCTAACTGTCAGTGTGGTCATTTCCTCTTCTCAGAGAGATGGGTGTGGCACTGAGTTGACTCCAGCATTAGGGGGCAGTATTGAATACAATGAATTTGGTTAAAAACTGAGCATACACACCTATAACATACAGGTAACTGCCAAACTAAAGGAAACACCAATAGTTTCTTAATAGGGCGTTGGGCCACCACAAGCTGCCAAAACAGCTTCAATGCACCTTGGCAATTTTATTTTTCCGATTTTACCCCGTTTTTTCCCCCAGTTTGGTAGCCAATTACCCACTGTGCTTAGTTCAATCCCCTTCCCTCATAGTTCACTGCCTCATCGAACCACTCCTGTGCGCAGCGAACTGTGTGTGTGTCGGCTTCCCTCCCCCCTCCCTGGGGCAGACAGCAAATTTCCGCCCTGATGGCACTCCTGGCCAGAGCCAACTCTGGCGCAATGGGGAATCGAACCCCGGTCGCCGTGGCCAGCGTCGGACGTTGTAACCACTAGGCCCTTGGCATAGATTCTACAAGTGTCTGGAGCTCTATTAGAGGGATGCAACATAAGTGTTCAACTGGGTTGAGATCTGGTGACTGAGATGTCACTGTCATATGGTTTATATCGGTTTCATGCTCATGAAACCATTCAGTGAGCACTCGTGCCCTGTGGATGGGGGCATTGTCATTCTGGCAGAGACCACTCCCATCAGGATAGAAATGCTTCACCACAGGATGAAGGTGATCAAATGGCATTGTATTTATTAGTGTTTACCTGGCTCTCTAAGGGGTTGAGTGGACCTAAACCATGCCAGGAAAACACACCCCGAAACATAACAGAGCCACCAGAACCCTTCACTGTGGGAAACAAGCACTCAGGCCTTTTGGCGAGCGCCATATAAGCACTCATCCGCTTGTTGAGATCAGGGTGAAGGATGACTCATCCAACCATATGCCTTTTCCACTGCCAAGTAGACAACTGCCTCACTAGCTCATGCCAACTATTTGGGTTAGAAAGGTAGCTAACTGATAAGCCAACATTAGCCAGGTAGCGTTCCCTTGTTATTAGGGATGTGACAAATGGATATTTTTTCTTCTCGTTTAACCCCCTGAGGTCGACGGGATCGTCGACAATCTCAGCAGCAATAAATGTATATTACTATTTCTAACGTCGCGAGATTGTATCATACACACGCGGCAAAAACATTGACAGAAACCTTAGAATCGTGACTTTCCCATTTGAGTACTGGCAAATAGGTTAGGCAATCATAGCATATAGGTTAGGCAATCATAAGCTATTTAGCTTCAGCCTTAACCTTTTCGGTCAATAGTACACATATGTTAAATTATGTCTATATTTGTGTATTGTGAAACATGATCGAAATAAACAATTCAATGAAAATGAAATAATATTATATTTTTTAAATTAGGTTAATTAGACCAAAAGTGAACCTTGCCTTTTCCTCTCTTTTTTACCTGGAAGTGCCGTCCCCCTTCTATTGACATGGTAACTAGGTGCTAGTCTCGGGGAGGGGCGTGGGGCCATGTGTGAAATTGCAGTGTAAACAATGTCCCAACATTATATCGCATCTTGTCTGTGTTTACGATTGCGATCTGCCAGCAACTGTGTATGCTGATATTTATTTTATTTCCATGTTTTCAAATACTCGTGAAAATATATGAATTCCGCGTCTTGTGGCGCTATACGGAAATAATCAGAATCATTGCGAATAATTAACAGGAGGATATTTAACCAGCTGGCATTCTCTGTTTTGGCGCTTGGACATTATCTAGCTTAGCTTGATAGTACCTATTGTGATTAATGTTTCTTGCCTCTCGAGAACTTGTTTGTTCGTGTGTGCTTATTGTTGTTTAGATTCCCAGTGTTTAGTTTATTCCGAGTTTTTGGATACGTTTTGGATATGTTTTGGATTTACCGTTTTACTTTGTTCCTGATCATTGGTTATTTTGGTTTGGTTTGTTTATGTCTTTCCTTTGCTTTCGTTTTCCTACAGACGTTTAAAGATAAATAAATATCTTAAACCCAGAAAACGGGCTACTTTTGATAATGTGCCTATGCCCACTGCCAAACAGACTCTGGATGTTGGCAAACTGGCTTCTGTTGGTCACAAGAAATGCGTAGGCTACTCTGCAAGATGTCGGGGAAACAACAGTTTGTGAACAAGGTTTGTGATGTTCCCTTGTGTCTACAGTTCACCAGAAACTGTTTTGAGAAGTGGCACCAAAGACTGTGAAAGAACAGATTGTCTCACCATGTTTTAATTTTGATTTTTTTGTAGGCTATATAGGCTAGTTTGTGTGGTATTTTCAATAAATCTTCCAAAATGAAAATAACTTTCTGCATGGCTCACTCACTATTGCTCACTCTGATGGCTTTTGTCTTTGTCTGGTGGCCTTTGAGAGAGAGATGGCCCATCTGACAGATCTTACAGGTGTGGATCATGAATATTCATGAAATTAGCATATAGCCCTTCCACAGCCTGAAATAAATTTGACCAGTTCTGATAAAAACAGGTTTTTAGCTGTGGAGGAAGAAATTGTGTATCGAGTTGGAATGCTAGACCATATCCACAGGGGACGGTAGACACGAATTAATTCAGTGTGACGCTGCAGTTCGCAAACTGCAGCGCCACAAGTCAGAGACAAAGGGCGTTTCGCGCCACAACTTCAAAGGAACAGTTGTTTGTCCCCATGGCAGGAAACCTCCTTCCCATTGGTTTAAGACCCTGGGAGGGCTGTTCTAACAACCTGTCATATCTTCATGTTAGCCCATAGCTCCATTTACCTGTAAGTTAACACCCTGTTACTTCCCCCTTGTGATTGTTCCCTCCCCTTCCGTTGTGTTGGATATAAATATCCATTTGAATTTGAAGGCGGGAGATTCGCTGTCCTGCGTGACACGGGTCTCCGTGCAGCTGCTCGTAATTAAAGCTTTAATACTGTTTAAAGGAATTCTCTCTGATCCTGCTGAGTTTTAATTTCCACGACAATTTGGTGCCGAAACCGGGGAATGCAGACACTGACAAACGGCCTCTCTTCCACTGACGGGGACCAGACATGCGCCGCTGCGCATAGAGAGAAAGGTTGGGGCCTTATTCAAAACCCATTATAGTGGTATTTGACTGTTCCGTCAGTGAAGGTGAGTAACGCAACAGAGAGTCTCGCGTTCCGCAATTATAGGGACACAGGAGAGAGTTTGTTTAAACAGTATACTGAATGTTTGGAGGTTAACCGATAACAGAGGAACTTCGACGAAAGTTTAGCTATGGTTATAGTCGGAAAAGGCGGATCAGTTATTAGATTAGGTATTTAAAATGCTTAGCTGATAAACTTATTGATCAGGACTTGGTAAGCGTTAATGTGAGGGAACAGTACGGTTAAAGGAACAAGCTATGGTTATAGTAGGACCAATGGATCAGTCTGGGGATTAGGTATTTAAAATATTTAGCTTCGGATACGAATGATCGCGTATATCTGGTGATGCGGTAGGCGAAACTAACGGGCAGGTTAGGTTGAAAAAAGGTCGAAGGGGGCGTTTGTTATATCTGGGAAAGTAAAATATTCCATTGGCCTTGCGCATTGTAAAAGAGAATATTTTACTTGTTGTACAACATGGAAAACTAGATCTAGTTGGAACTCCGCGGAGAGAGATATGTGTCATTAGGCTTTGCGGTGACTGTTACTCCAGTAGCTTAAGTACGAGCTACGCCTTAGTTGCGCGCATATAGGACCATCAAGGTATATCGGCTAGGGCAATGGTTATTGTCGGTCGCGGTGGGTCAATTATTGGATATTGGATACAAATATTTCTGATAATACGCAGAAAAGGACCAAGGAGTAGACCGTATAATTACGTGTGGCAAGATGCAGCCGATAACTTGGAACAGGGTCGCTATTAATACCCGGGATGGAGAATGAACAATCTCATATGAATATAGTGTGGTTTGTTAAAGTTTGTCGTGTCGCGCATATGCACTGTCAAACAACAGGGCACATTCTGTGATCGCTTAGGGCTATGGTTATAGTCGGTAGCGGTGGATCAATTATTAGATTAGATATTTAAAATGTTTAGCTGATAGTACGCATAAAAGGATCAGAGTATTAGACTGGTTTTACTACTGGTGGCAAGAAGAAAAGCGATTCACAGAATTGTGTGCTTGTGTGTACCCGGGATTGTTGTTCGTAAGTTAGTCAAATGGGCCTATAGATATGAAACACAGGGACGCTGCGAGGTGGACACGTGGTGAGAGCGCTTGTCCAGCGGTTAGATAATATATAAACAAACTAAAGTGATTTGTTTAGAGCGAAGTGGTTCTCCACTCACCCGTAAAGTAATTCCAAACAAAGGACGTGCAGGCCGGTTGCAAATGTTTACTCAACATTCTACGTGGGCCAGGTGCAGTTCTTGGAATAAGTTTGTAGAACAATGGGATAGGAGTGAGAAGCCGTTTGCAAGATACAGAGGTGGACACGTGGTGTTGAGCACATGTCCAGCCGTTAGAGGGACTCACCCCGTAAGGTATTCCAGACAAAGGACGTGCAGGCCGGTTGCAAATGTTTGCTCAAACATTCTACGTGGGCCAGGTGCAGTTCTTGGAATACGTTTGTAGAACAATGGGACGGGAGTGAGAATCCGTTCGCAGAAGGTTGCGTATCGGAGTGGCGGAATCAGAATTCGTAGCTGAGGCACTGTTCTGCTAGCTATTGTATACTATAGAGCAGGGGTGTCCAAACTACGGCCCGCGGGCCAACTGCGGCCCGCGGTCCATTTTTAATTGGCCCGCGGCTGCATTCCAATATAAGGAATATGGACCGCGCATGAAACTTGCACTTGACTGAGTTGTAATTCTTAGTTTCACCACTAGTGGAGCCACCCGTATTCATTGAAAACTCCGCGAAATAAACGAACTGGTCTCAGGAACCCCCCCCCCCCGTCGACAGAAAATCCGAGGCGCAAGAATTATTTTCGCGTAGCACCCCCCAATAGTGGCCCAGCCTTTCGTATATTTTTCTGTATTTGGCCCTCAGTGGAAAAAGTTTGGACACCCCTGCTATAGAGTGATAATAGCTATAATAATTATAATAAATATTGTATTATAATAAAACATATGTATGTATACGCACTATGATCCGCAACATGCTATCAATTAAAGAGCGGGAATAAATATACACACAAGAATCCTGATCTCCGATTCCCGGATAATGGATCTCTTGATTTGGCTAAAATAGTATATTTGGGGAGTGCGTTAGGAAAGCGGGACAGATGTACTAGCATTCTTTTGTTGGGATGATTAAGCCTTAAGGCGCTTGAATGAATCGCGCAGGCGCCGTTATAAAGATACAGAGGGGAAATGAAGGAAAACAATGAGAGAGATGACCCCAAAAATAGTTAATTCCCAGGATAGATTTAACACATGCTGTGGGGTGAACACGTGGTGTTCAATTAGACGGAATATGTTATTTTTGCTTACACGCCTACATTTCAAAGGCAATTGGGGTTAAATGTAGGACCTTTTTATCATCTACTGGAGTGAGCAACTGTATTTTATTCAAACTAGGATTTGTGTAAAATATTAAATTAGTAGCGTTGTAGTGGCGATCGGGAAATAGCTTTTGGCGGAGCTTCAAGGGAAACTCCAACAAAAGGGATTCCCTTCCCCCAGATCAGCCAGGGCAATCAGAGTATGACTCGCCAATAAAACTGGTTTCGCGACATACCACCCCCCAGACACCCCTGTCTTCCTGTAAGCAGAGCCGTAAGACCCCCCCCTGGAGGCTCTATTGTCTCCCAAATGTAGTCTACTAAGACAGAACACGTTGGGGGAGGGGGCCGCTAGGGAAGAAAAGGGGGGAAATGGAAAGTGGGCACAATCCAATTTGGGTGGGGACATTAAGATTTTGCACGCTAAATGTACCTCTATAGCAAAGGTTATCGGGCTAACGGTGATTTAAATGGGAAGCTAGTCTGGGCGGTATTTTTCTGTATCAATACATTTATATGTGGCTAAGGTCGCAATAAATCAGTAGCACAATTACCTCTCCATTTGGTGTTACAAATGGGGTTGGAATAACTTTTGTGGCAATGCCGTGTCGTTGCCACTTTTAGAAGTATTTGAATGGAAAGAGGAACCGAGCGAAGAGGGTCACGGACAGCTCAGGTAAATGTCGGCTTGGAGCAGTCCTGAAAACCGCGCGTGCGTGTTGTGAACCCGAATGGCGGAAGGGTCCTATTCAAAGTTTGTGCTACTGATCAGTAAAGATATAGACAATATTGATCATTCTCGCTAACCTGTAGCCAACTAACCTAATATTCGCTGAGGTAAAACATATTTCCGTAGGTAGATTTAACTGTGTGCTCCGAGTGAACTCTCATAGTACCATCCATCGTGATTTAAGATGCGTACAATGGATGATGACGGAAGTGCGGTTTTGACGCACACACTATGGTAAAGCAGAACTCGAGTATCAGCTTCAATCTACAAAGCATGCTGTGGTTAATAATGGTTAAGTTAAGCTAGCAGTAATATTTTGAAGCATCATTATAGTGACTGCGAAGCTGATTTAATATCGAGGGTATAACTGACAGATCGCGTGGTAGCATCCTGGATTATGTATATATTATGTACCCGATTTATTGTTGATTAAAGATAGAAACCATAGGCGTTTAATGAAAAGAAATATTTACAAAAATGTTTAAACTACAACGAAGAATTAGGGTAAATAATAGTATTCATAAAGGAGGCTATATCCCATTAGAATGGGTCTGGGTCGTGTCAGAAACTCCTGGGAAAACTATAGTAATAATAATTACGTATATACCTAAAAACAAGTGACTCCAAGATGAAATCAATCTTGGAAATTAGTAGGATTGACCCCATTTAATCGATTGTTTGATCGATGGGCTATTGGACGACTGAGATTTATTTCGGTTGCGCAGAAAAATAAAACTTACATAAGGGAAAAAGGTTCAACCAATCGGAAAAACCGGACGGCTGTTAGTCGACCGAATTCGTTTTGGTCAGGAACAGCCCTAGAAATTAGGGTATGCATACCAGTGTAAATAGGACTGAGTGAATGTGCGCATTTGTATGTCTATGTATGTATATGTGTGTGTACACGTGCGTGTCCGTCCAGTTAGATGGAGAGATCTTGATGATTAATGATTGCACATCTGACTCTGTTAAGCCACTAACTCACTTTTGCAGTAACCCCTGTTGACCCTGTTGTTTTCCAGATGGAGGTAGAGCATTCCGAAACGGTGTACCGTTTACGGAGAAGGGATGACTGACAAAGAGTGTTTTACGTTGTGCTGTTCCACGCAATATGTTGTACCATGTGTGCATACCGATTTGTATGTTTTTGTTTTTATTTCGAAGGTTTCCATCATTGCCAATGCTTGTCTCACAAGTAGACATAGCAAGCCCAAAAATATATATATATTAGACGCAATCAAAATTGGAAATGGGCCGGCAATGATTGCTACCTTCACTTAGATGGCTTTATGGCGCTGCCGGACTGGCCATCCGGTTGCGCCAATCAGCCTATTGCTGTACTGTGCTCGCATGTATCACAGTGTGACGCATGTGAGCAAAGGGGGAATGATGGCAGCCTGTAACAAAAACTGGGACTGGGAAACATTTTAAACCAAAATGACCGTGCTAGCACAGCAGACATGGGAAAATGGTATCACATGTCAACAATTCGATGTGGAAAATCCAGCACCAGCAAAACAGGCCTCATATCCTCCCCCTTAAGGTATAAATGAAATAAAAGATTTTATTACGAACTGCAGCATAACCAGGTTCCACCACCAGAATTCCACTTGGCACCCACGGCACCAGCACGCATCACCACTTTTATCCGGTCGGAGACATGGGCATGCATCTGATGGATGATGCAAGGATAAGGTATTGTGTGATGCTAACAAATTGCATAGGATTCTACAGTAACAGGTGGAGGAGATCCAGACGGCCAGGATGACTCCAGACGGCCAGGATGACTTCACCCGGCCTCCCCGAAGCCAAGCGACTGGGACCCAGCAGTAAAGTGCAAAAGCCAGCCCACCTGGAACCACTACACGACTAAGGGAAGCCCCCTCCAGATGCAGCACTGTTTTGTTCCTGTTTCTTGGCCTGTGTGGCCCATCCCTTCCCAGACAAAAGGGAAGTTGAAGTTGAGTACTGAGGAGGGCACGTGCTAGACAAACCTCTCGCCTCCCAGGAAAAAAGTACGAAGCCGCTGAATCTGGACCTAGAGGTTCCAGTGAAGATCGCAAGAAAAGAAGTAACAAAGAATACACACACCATAACACACTGTCAATGTTATAGATACAGTGGGTTCGGAAAGTATTCAGACCCCCTTAAATTTTTCACTCTTTGTCATATTGCAGCCATTTGCTAAAATCAATAAATTTTTGCAGATTTATTACAAAATAAACACTGAAATATCACATGGCCATAAGTATTCAGACCCTTTGCTGTGACACTTGTATATTTAACTCAGGTGCTGTCCAATTCTTCTGATCATCCTTGAGATGGGCCTACACCTTCATTGGAGTCCAGCTGTGCTTAATTATATTGATTGGACTTGATTTGGAAAGGCACACACCTGTCTATGTAAGGTCCCACAGTTGACAGTGCATGTCAGAGTAAAAACCAAGCCATGAAGTCCTAGGAACTCTCCATAGACCTCCGAGATAGAATTGTGTTGAGGCATAGATCTGGGGAAGGGTATAAAAACATTGCTAAAGCATTGAAAGCACCCAGGAGAACAGTGGGCTCCATCATTGTGAAATGGAATAAGTTTGAAACCACCACAACTCTTCTTAGAGCTGGCCGTCTGGCCAAACTAAGTAACCGGGCAAGAAGGGACATGGTCAGGGAGGTGACTAAGAACCCAATGGCCACTCTAAGAGAGCTTCAGAGTTCCTCTGCAGCGATGGGAGAACCTGGTAGAAGGACAAACATCTCTGCAGCACTCCATCAATCAGACCTTTATGGTAGCACTTGGCATTCAGGCCAAAAATTTCAATTTGTGTCTCATCAGACCGGATAATCTTTTTCCTGATGCTCTTAGAGTCCTTTAAGTACCATTTGGCAAACTCCAGGTGGGCTGTCATATGCCTTTCACTCAGAAGTAGCTTCCGTCTAGCCACTACACTTGGTTGAGTGCCATCTCGGAAGAGGCGTCAGGTTGTGTGCGTCGCTACCAGTTGCAGGACTACGGCAGCGAACTCACATTACTAGGAGGGGATTGACTTAAATAGCGGGTCTAATTGGCTACCAAATTGGGAGAAAAATGGGATAAATGTCCTCTCTTGTCAGCTTTGTTCACAAAGCCTCATAGGTACCTTCACACGTTTTGGGAATGCCCTGAGGTACAGTCCTTTTGGTTACAAGTCACCGAATCTCTATCAGAAATTCTCAATAAAGATATTCCATGCTGCCCCTCACTATGCCTCTTAAATGACAACTCTCAGGTCCCTATGTGTGTGCATGAAGAAATAATCTGGCTTTCTGGCCTAACTGCGGCAAAGAAAATCCTGGTAGTACGGTGGAAACCACCACACACACTTTCAATAAGCCATTGGTGGTACTTGCTGTTAGATATTTTGACTATAGAGCTCTCTGTTGCACGGTCTCATGGTGCCACGGGAAAGACCATAAGGTCTTAGTCAGAAGCTCTTCTAGCTGCTAAATCTCTTGCCAAAGGGGGGGGTAGATCACTCACCAGGGAGGGAAATGAAAAATGATTTTATATATATATAAAATAGGTAAATTGTTGTTGATAGTAAAATCTGTTTATAATGCAGAATTGACAACATACTTGGATGTATGTGCATGTATAAGTGCACAAGTATACAGTATATTATGATCTACTTGGTGATTTCTCGTGTACATAAGTGACCTCTGAGTGATTGTGCAGGTGAGTGTGCGCGCGTTTTTAACTGCTTAAATTTCAGTAAAAACTGGAAAATGGGGGTATTCTAAAACTTTGGACCGGTAGTGTATGTATGTATGTGTGCGTGTGTATGTGTGCATGTGTGCGTGTGTGTGTGTGTATGTGTGTACGTATGCATGTGTGTGTGTATGTGTGTATATGTAATTTATGTGTGTTTGTAATGGGACTTTTTACTGTGTACAGTTTTATTGTCAATATAATTATGCTCCTCTCCCCCTATATAATAGATGCAGTCTAAGGTTTATATTTATGTTTACATCTCTCCCAATCTACTGGACGCAATGTATTATGGTTAATTTACTTGATTTTAGACAATCGCTAATCATGTTCTCTCTTTGGTTTCGGTGCGTGAGTATGTGCGCTGATTGAGGAAGTGGGTGTGTGGCTACTCCGCCAACGGGCTGACTGCACTCTAACCAATGAGCAACAAACCCGCAACAATGTCGCTCCTTTAAGACGCGCATATCGGCTGCGTGGTGGCTATCTTTTCTTTCACCGGTGAAGCTGCGTGAATTGGGACACGCAACGTTACGACCCGTTTGTGTCAATATTTCTGTTGTTACTTCGCAAGTGTTTTAATATTAACAGTCATGTCTATGCAGTCGGAACTTCTTGTCCGGTTGTATTTTTAGAAGATGGTATTTGAGTAGATCGATATTATAGGCGCACGTGTGTTCCCAGTGTGACGGTGTTGGTTCTGCCCGCAGCGAGTTTCGAACCGAGGGATCTCGACGCGACAAGAGAGCGATTAAGCTCTTTGTTTAAAAGAAAACAAAGGAACTATATTTCAAATATATTTTGCCATTTCCTTTTAGTTTACGTAGGAAGTGAAACCTAACCGAATAATTAAAAAAAACTAATAAAAAAACCTGCACACAACCGAAGTCTGATTCGATCTCTATGAGTGTGAAAACTCCATAACAAGCATGACATCAAAAGACTAAATATACAGGACACAATATGACAATGTCTCCACGCGAGCCATCATGGTTTTTCGAAACAGCATGTTGTAGCCTGGTTCAAGGTATGCCACCAAGGCACTGAAACCGACATATTCAACCATTGACAACAGCTGCATATCAACTGCAACCATTTCTGTAATCAGCGCTGTGATTTTCTCACTCCGTCCTTTTTCGCACAAAAAAAAAAGTTTAGGTTAGTGACTTTTTCTTAAAGTTACTGATCCCAATTTCGGTTAAATGTTTAAAAGTTCACACCCCTACTTGTAGTAAAGAATTTATGATTTACGGTCATAAGCCAAAATTCACTGCAACAATATTCTGCATGATGCACACACTCCTTCAATTGACTGTTTGTTCTCTGAAGTGGAAAAACTTGGCTAGAAATGAGGAGTAAATAAATTACCCATCATAATAAAAAAATCAACTGATCACAACCTGCACAATGACATTTAATTCCAATATATATTTATAGGCTCATGACTGATTCATATGTTATTCTATGTTGTTCTATGTTATTTCAGCCTCTAAAGAACAGAAAAATATTTTTATACAGTATGGTATCATTGAATATCTAAGGACAGAGTATCATGTTGTAACATACATGTTTTTTAGGATGTCCACAAGAGAACAGAATGGTGATATCTATAATACATTAGAATTGTGTTTTTCATAAAGTATTATAATGGTGATTTACAGGATAGATTGGAATGATGATATATACAGTGCCTATAGAAAGTCATCATACCCTTTTGAAATAGTCACTTTTTTCTTTTTCTTTTCTAGTTTTTCATTTTTTAATAATTATCAGAAATTGTGCCCTTTTTTCACTTGAATGTTGTAAGGCAAAATGTGTAAATAAAGCTGGAAAAAGATGGATTTTATATACTTTCATTTCAGGCTGTAAGACAAAAAAAAGTTGCTATTTCAAAGGGGTATGATAACTTTCTATAGGCACTGCATATTAGAATGGCGATTTACAGGATAGATTAGAATGATATCTATAATAAATTAGAATGGGGATTTCCATGCTAATACTTACACAGCCTTTCTGCAGTGCTTCACAACAGGGATCAGTCTGCTGCGCCCCTCGTCTGAGGTGTTGTATTTGTTCACGTCAAACTTATCCAGCACCTTCTCTGAGTTCAGGAGCATGTAGGCCAGAGCGCTACATTGTGCAGGTGAGATCTTTTTACCAGAGCTCAGGTACTGTTGGACCTCCTTCTCAAGTGAATCATCGCCAAGTTCAGACAGACAATATAGCAGATTAATGCATCTCTCTGGAGAGGAATGTCCCCCCTTAATGCACCTCTTAATGTACTCAACTGTTTCCTCTAAGTTACCTCCTGTTTGCTTCAGTAGGCCTTGGAGAAGGCTCTGATTGGAGTCCAGTGAGAGGCCCATAAGGAATCGGAGGAAAAGGTCCAGGTGTCCATTCTTACTCTCCAGGGCCTCATCAATAGCTTTCACGTGCAAGTCATGCAGCGACGGTTCAGATGGTTTAAAGAAAGAAAGAAAGTTTGGAAGAACGAAACCCCATGCACTGAATTTCTTGTGTGTAAATGAGTCAAGCACGTGCAAAGCAGCCAGATACTCCTGGAAGCTCAGATGCACAAAGCTGAAGACTTTCTTCCTCCATGCAGTCTCCTGTTTAAAGATCTCAGTGCACACTCCAGAGCGCGATGCTTCAGTGACATCGATGCCACAATTGCTCAGGTCATCTTCATAAAACACGGCATTGCCCTTTCCCAGCTGTTGGAAAGCCAGCTGCCCCAGTTTCAGAAGGATTTTTCTATTTGACACCAGAAGTTTCTGTGTTTCGGTCTCATTCTTGTTGCCATGCTTCTTATTCTTGATGTTGGACTGAATGACCAGGTATTGTGTGTACATTTCAGTCAGTGTTTTAGGGATTTCTCCAATGTCAGGTCTATCCAACATTTTCTCTAGAACACTAGCAGAAATCCAGCAGAACAGTGGTATGTAACACATGATGTAGAGACTCCTGGATGTCTTTACCTGAGCGAAAATTCTGTCAGCCAGGTCAGCTTGATCTCTGAATCTGTTCTTGAAGTACTCCTCTTTCTGTGGGTCACTGAACCCTTGTACCTCTGTCAGCCGATGTAAGTACTCAGCAGGGATCTGATTGGCTGCTGCTGGTCGGGAGGTGATCAGAGGAGAGCATAGGAAGCAGATTTCCCTGAATGAGGTTGGTCAGCAGCACGTCCACTGAGGACGTCTTCTTTACATCAGAAAGTATCTTGCACTGAAAATTCAGGGTAAGTCTGCTTTCATCCAGACCGTCAAAGATGAACACAAGTTTGCAATCATCTAACTCAATATTTTCAATCCCTTTCGTTTGTGGGTGGAATACTCGCAGAAGCCCAAGGAGACTGTACTGCTGATCTTTAATCAAGTTCAGCTTCCGAAAAGGAAGAACAAACATGAGATCAACATCCTGATTCGCTTCTCCTGTTGCCCAGTCGAGAACAAACTTCTGCACAGAGATGGTTTTTCCAATGCCAGCGATCCCCTTCGTCAGCACAGTTCTGATGGTTATGCCTTGTCCAGGTAAGAGCTTAAAGATGTCGTTGCACTTGATATGAGTGTCTTGTTTTCTCTGTTTCCTGGATGCTGTCTCAATCTGCCACACCTCGTGTTCGTCATTGACCCCCTTACTGTCCCCCTCTATGATGTTCACCTCTGTGTAAATACTGTTGAGGAGGGTGCGTTCTCCTGAATCTTCAAACCCTTCAGTTGTGTCCTTATACTCGTAGACCAGACTCGGTTTCAGCTTCTTTTCGATGCTTTGAAGTTTTTCTGTAAAAGTTGAGAAACTTATATTTGTGTCTGTAGGTTGTTATTAAACAGTATATCTGTCAGTTGTGTTGTTAAACAGCAGTGTGTGTTGTGGTATTCAGTTGTTGATTATTTATCATGGTAAAATAATGAAAATGTGAAATATACTGTAAGTAGTGAAAAACATCATACCGTTTCCTGTATCAGGGCCCTGGTGACTGGAGCTCAGGGGTGAAGCCGCTTTGCTCCTGGACTGCAGGGAAATAAAGACACCAGTTAAAACAAAGCCGGCACTGAAGAACACAGAGTCAAAACCACAGGACGTGAACATAGTAAGTGATCGAAGGAAAGAGAGAAGGGAAGATGGCCGAGTGAATATAGGGGATTCCTGGTGAATGAGTGAATACAGGAGCAGACTCTGGTGAATGAGTGAATACAGGAGCAGACTCAGGTGAATGAGTGAATATAGGGGATTACTGATGAATGAGTGAATACAGGGCAGACTCAGGTGAATGAGTGAAAATGGGAGCAGACTCAGGTGAATGAGTGAATACAGGTACAGACTCAGGTGAATGAGTGAATACGGGAGCAGACTCAGGTGAGTGACTGAATACAGGAGCAGACTCAGGTGAATGAGTGAATACAGGTACAGACTCAGGTGAATGAGTGAATACGGGAGCAGACTCAGGTGAATGAGTGAATACAGGAGCAGACTCAGGTGAATGAGTGAATATAGGGGATTGCTGATGAATGAGTGAATACAGGGCAGACTCAGGTGAATGAGTGAATACGGGGGCAGACAGGTGAATGAGTGAATACAGGAGCAGACTCAGGTGAATGAGTGAATACAGGAGCAGACTCCGGTGAATGAGTGAATAC
This sequence comes from Aldrovandia affinis, assembly GCA_029706075.1. Taxonomy (NCBI): domain Eukaryota; kingdom Metazoa; phylum Chordata; class Actinopteri; order Notacanthiformes; family Halosauridae; genus Aldrovandia; species Aldrovandia affinis. The sequence goes on along the minus strand of JAINUG010000656.1, from coordinate 53,296 downwards.
AGGTACAGACTCAGGTGAGTGAATACAGGATCAGACTCAGGTGAATGAGTGAATACAGGTACAGACTCAGGTGAATGCGTGAATACAGGTGCAGACTCAGGTGAATGAGTGAATACAGGATCAGACTCAGGTGAATGAGTGAATGCAGGTACAGACTCAGGTGAATGCGTGAATACAGGTGCAGACTCAGGTGAATGAGTGCTGCTGGGCCTCCACGCCTCCTACCTGGCCGTTCTCCAGTCTCTCAATGAGATCATTCCGTGAGATTTTCTTTAAGATCTCCTGTGTGATGTTCACCCTCTGGTCACCATAGTAATCCTTCATCAAGGTGACAATGCCTGGCCTACTCTGGTCCTCCAGCCGACCCTGCGGAATGGGCTCACATCCTTCCAGCTGCTCCTTATTCAAATGCCATTTGAACGTTTCAAAGTCTGCTTTTTTCAGGTCCCACAGAATCAGCAAGATCAGCTCATCCATCACAGACACCTAAGAGAAGGTAACAAGATAGTCAGTGCCCCAGTGGCAAATCTTTCTGGATATTTACAGTTTTTGCTGCCAAAGTCATGTCACAATTTATAAGTACTCACAGATTTTATGTTTGATTTGACATAATTGTTGCAAATAATATTCATTTCCTATGGAGAGCTGTATCAAACAAACACTTTTATATATGGTTGCTCTCCTTGTTCTTTGTGGTTAAACACTGGCTAAGCAAAGTATACCTGCACACACAACAATACATTATATTTAAAGAGCCAAGTATACCTGTTCACACAACAATACATCATATTTAAAGAGCCAAGTATACCTGCTCACACAACAATACATTATATTTAAAGAGCCAAGTATACCTGCTCACACAACAATACATTATATTTAAAGAGCCAATGGTGCACATGGGGAGTCAGGTGACTTTGGTTTTGGAATTAAAGGTGTATGAGCAGGTGACATCATTAATAGTGTCCATATGCACTCTCATCCACTTTCAAATATCTTCTTCTTTCGTGTATCGTCATATGTCCAGCTCCGGGTCGTGCAGCCACGCCCTCGTCTCAGGTCCCACTCGGAAGAGGCCCTCCTCCGAAGGTGGTCTATGCAGGGGACAGGCGGTGGTGATGTGGTCAGCAGTCTGCTCAGGCTCCCGCACTCACACGCTGCGCTGTCTGTTAGGCCCCACTTCTTCATGGACGCCTGAAGCAGCCGACCCGGTGCGCAGGCGGTTCAGGAGGGTCCATTGCCGGCAAGGCAGGTCCTCTCCCTCAACGCCATCTCCAGGATCCCGGATGTAATGGTGTAGGCATGTATGCCCTGCCGACTCCCACTCCTGCTTCCAGACTACCGCCAGCCAGGCTTTCGTTGTCAGATCCTCCGGAATAGAAGTAAGCATCTCTTGTGCCGCCTTGTTGTATGGATGGCGGGACTTGAGTCTGCTTGGAGGTGCTGCCTTGGTTGTGGTGTCATGGAGGAGGTGCCAGTCTTGTTCCTGGGCTTTCCTTGCCAGGGACAGGGCTCAATGCAGCTGTGAATCATCCTCTCCAGAATCTTAAAAGGGACGCAGAGCAGCGAGATTGGTCTGTAGGCCTTGGGGTCATCCGCAGGTTTGTTGGGTTTCAACAGGGCTATGATAGCAGCCTGTCGCCATGTCCTTGGGAGCTTGGACCTCCGGAGGCACGCAGAAAAGAACGTGCGCAGCCAGGCAGATATTGTTTTGCTCTGGTGGGTCACAATGCGGCATATGCGGCATCTACATCAGGAGTGTCTGGGTCCGGAAGACTGGCAGATGTTCTCTCTGTCTCGGCAGAAAATGCATGCCAGTTGGCCTTCCGGAAGTTCCATCTTCTGACAGGTTTCCCCGCGACCGGCTGCACCAGTGATGGGATTCCGATGATGGACGGTCGGTGGTGTGATCGGGGGAACCTGTCAATGACCCTTCTCTCTGGCATCGGGTCATTACTGTGGAACACAGCAAAGGCAAGGTCTGGGTTGGTGAGGGTGTCCATCTGGAGGAGTAGAAGCTTGGTGGCTCTTTGGGGTCAAACAGGAGCTGGGCATTGGCGTTGGAGGCCCACTCACTCAGCGTCTCACCGTCCGGTGTTGTGTGGGAGTATCCCCAGTCAGTGTGCTGACAGTTGAAATCCCCGTAGATGGCAGGTGCCGGGGCAATCGGGAGGCTGATGTGGACAGTACAGATGGTGGGGGCTTGTACACGTTTCACAACCGTTGTTGTCTGTATCCTCGTGGACAGCCACTCAAGACTGGAGCCCGGTGGAGATTGGCCAGTGGCTGTCCAACTGAGGTCAGACCTAATAAAGGTTGCCATCCCATGCTGCCTACTGAGGATGGACCGGCGAGATGGAACCCAGGCAACCTGAGGATGTCTCCTTTTCCACAGTGCGTCTCCTGAAGGAGGACGGCTGCAACTTCGTGGGGAGTTGGCGTGTGGCGTATGATGTCCAGTTTGGCGATGGTGAGGCCCTCGACATTTAGCTGAAGCACTGACAGACCCTGGCGCTCGATGATCGGGATGGCCGCCCACCCTGACGTGAGCTTGCGTCCCCCCGACCTCTTGCGCCCTGGTCTGTCAGCGTGACGATTTGGTGGCGACAATCGTTTCAAATTTCTCATTACTCGAACATGGAGGCTGTCGTCTTCTCCTCCAAATATGAACATGCTCTTTAATACGCCCTGAACACATGAATCACCAGTAGACCCCCATAGCAGTGGTGGAAGAACACATTGGGCCCGGGAGCAGATACTAGTCTAGGGATAGGTCAAAATTCTATTGTTTGAATTCAAATTATTTGCATGGGTGTATAGTATTTGAATGCCCCATCAGTTTTGCCTTTAAAAAAAAAAAAAAAATATTGTATTCATTTATTTAAGCCGTTAATTAACCGTTATTTTTTCAGTTCAATTGGGACTAGCATGCACTAAGGAAGTGATTATTGAGGGGCTCAGACTGCCCTCTATTGGCTAATAAATGTACTGACGCTGACACACTAGGTACCGACAGTGATACACAGCAAAAGTCATCATTCATCATCACTGACCTGTCTGTGTGGACCCAGCGTTTGAGTCTAGAGTTGATGCAAACTGACATATGCAGCACCTGGAGACAAAATGTGGTAACACTAGTTTAAGTATAAAATTACATATAACAAAACAGAACAATTAATAACTGCTCCACACTGTAAATGAATAGCCTCATAGGGTATTTGAATGGCAAAATGTGCAGAAACCACATGACAGAAAATCATAAATTAAAGAAAAACATGTCCATGCATGCAGACAGTACATGCATAGCTCATGGTGCAAATGTACATAAAACATTTTTAAATGTTTTAATTCTATATTACATTGTATTCGGTGGATTTTCGAGATAGGAAACAAAGGAATTAACACATAAAAGTGACTACCGGATGAACTTCAACCAAGGTCTGACTTTTTGGAGGAATTTAGAATTGCAGTAGCCACCAAGTTACAATGCACCTGGCAGCCCTACACGATCAAACACATCATCAGTCACAAAACCGTCAGCAAAATCATGTAGCTAAGCGTTTAAAAAACCACTAGCAAAACCATTTGCTACACGATTAATTAAACTATTTGTAAAACAATGAGTTAAGCGATTTGCAAAACCACTTGCTAAATGTAACGGAGTTGAGAGATGTCAGTTAGCATGTGAACGTCCTCTACAGAATGTGACATCATCCTTTGAGAAGCAATAAGAGTAGGATTAGTTCCCTTGAGGGAAGCCAAGATGGCTGCACTTGAGGAGTGTTTTTAAACGCTCTGTCAGTAAAATCAGAGGTTGTGTAGTTTAAACTATATTTTTTAGCCAAATTCCCTCCTGCTAAAAAGCACAGACAACATTCAAACACTAAAGCGAATATCCTCACAGCCTTTAATGCCGCATCTATGAAACACGATGAGACATTTCAGAAAACCTCTTCCAAAGAAAACATTTCCAAAAATACTTTGAGCGCCCTGGAAACGCCATCAACTACTGTGCAAAAACTCGTCATCGATGTCAACCAGCAGAAAGAAAAGGTGACCGACCGACCTTAGAAGAGGCTAACAAATAAACTTGACAATCTAATGAAAATGAAAATTGTCATTGGATGGAAAATTAGACATGAAAAAAATTCAAATAGAGCTAGACCAAATGCATCTAGATCTAGATAGAGGTGCCCTTTGTTCGCTCTAGAGCCAAGTGGCTAGAAGGAGGCAAAAAAGAAATAAAATAATAATAATTGTTTTCTTTTGCTCTTGAGAGAAGAAACCATACAATTAATTATTTATCAGCTCTGAACATTAATGGCACCTTAAGTAAAGACCCAAAAGCAATTGCTGTCTTTGTGTCTTCATTCTAAGAATTATATAAATTCAATTTAGAAAAATATTAATATTCATGGGACAAACTGGGGGCGGCACGGTGGTGCAGTGGATAGCACTGTCGCCTCACAGCAAGAAGGTCTCGGGTTCGAATCCAGGCCGGGGCCTTTCTGTGCGGAGTTTGCATGTTCTCCCGTGTCCGCGTGGGTTTCCTCCGGGTACTCCGGTTTCTTCCCACAGTCCAAAGACATGCACGTTAGGCTAATTGGAGAGTCTAAATTGCCCGTAGGTATGAGTGTGTGAGTGAATGGTGTGTGTGCCCTGCGATGGATTGGCGACCTGTCCAGGGTGTATTCCTGCCTCTCGCCCGGAACGCATGCTGGGATAGGCTCCAGCCCCCCCCCCGCGACCCTGACCAGGAATAAGCGGCTTAGACAATGGATGGATGGATGGATGGATGGGACAAACTGAAGAGTTGTCAATGCCTGGAACAGCTTGCTAGGTCGGGTAGTAGAGGCAGAAACAATTGGGCTATTCAAGTCCAGACTAGATGCAGTACTAGATACTCTTTAGATTAGGACATGATGAGCCTAGATGGGCCAAATGGCCCGTTCTCGTCATTATGTATTCTTATGTTCTTACGTAAACTCAAAGACACATAGATAAAGAATTTAAATCCATATGTGATTCAGACCGGTCATTAAATGAGATTAAAGAGGCACTTTATTCTATGCAAAAAAAGGAAAATGGCCTGGAATAGACTGTTTACCTGTGGAATTTTATTTACATTTCTGGGACATTATACAAGAACCCTTATTTTTTATGTTAAATGAATGCATTAATAATGGCGAGATGATCACTACAATGAAACAAGGAATGCCGAATTACTGTCTCTAAATATAATGAATGACGTTGACTTAAGGGTACATCCATTTTAGGGTGAGAGATTAGGATCTCCAATCGAGCTGATGACACCACTCTGTTTTTAAAAGATAAGTGTCAAGTCTTGCATGCTATAAACATAGTCAAACGATTCTCTGAAGCGTCAGGTTTGTCAGTTAATATCTCAAAATGTAAAATATTATCACTTCATGATTGCAATGACAGCACATTAATTTCTCTCCAAGATTGAAAAAGCCAAATATTGGTTTAACAACTGGTTGCAAAGGGATCTCTCTATTTGGCAGAGTTCTGCTATGCAAAGCGGAAGGGTTATCACATTTTGTGTGTCTATCTTTATTTGTGAGTGATGTAACTTGTAAGGAGGTTAACAAGATATTCTTTGATTCTACTTTAAAAAACAAAGCTCAGAAATGGAAGAAATCTGTCCTTTCAACCAAAAAAATAGAGGGAGGTCTTGAAGTTCTGGACTTAATAGATTTCATAAACACCTACAAAGTTAACTGCCTAACTAATCCAAAGTCTATCTGGAATTTCACATTTTTAACTAATTTGATGGTCTGAATTTTCTATTACGTTGCAATTACGTGGTTCTGTGTGGCTCAGTAGGTAGAGCATGGCGTTGGCAATGATTAGATTGTGGGTTCAATTCCCTTTGGGACCACATATACTGAAAAAAGTATGCATTCACTACTGCGACCAAAGTCGCTTTGGATAAAAGCGACTGCTAAATGGCATATATATTATATTATTATATTATAATTACTTCCCTGAAAAGCTGCCCTTTAAATTATCAAAATTCCACAAACCTTGTTATCCTGGAAAATATGTTACAACCCAGTGGCGGGCCGTGCATTTCACACCTAGGTCTTCAGTAGTGCTCCGTCTGAATCAATCCACCCCTCAATAACTATTTTATGGCTATAAAAAACATCTTATTGTTATGTTTTGAGTGTCTGTTCGGTTTGTTTTTGCACTTTATTTATTTATCTTTCTTCAGTCATGTTTCATTCTCGTTCTGTCATGCACTTCGAGAAATTCTATGTTTCGGTTTTTCCGTCTTCGTTTCTAATCTTGTTTTACTTCCTTCTTACTTTCTAATTACACTTTGTATATATTAGTTAGATGTATATAGTACTAACCAACTAATCTACTAACATTAGGGATTTAGATTAAGTTACTAACACTACTAATCACTAATTATCTCACGCTTCTAACTATCGCTGTCATTCTCTCTCGTTGTCCTATCTCTGCACGCTTCTCACGTTTTCGCTTTATTCGCACGCAGATTTCTTTATGCTTCCTCCTCCTCCCTAAAAAAAACGAAACATAGAATTTCCCCGAAGTGCATGACAAGACAAGGAGAGGAACCTAAACAGGAACAATGACAGACGGGGGAACAGAACGAGAATGAAACATGACTGAAGAAAGATAAATAAACAAAGTGCAAAAACAAACCGAACAAACACCCGTTGCTGTTGCATCGCAGATAGATAACTCGTGTATCCAGAATAAATGCCTTTACTGAAGAAACAAACCCGGGTGCACACAGCTGCGACACACATAAAAAGCATCAATAATAACCTCGTAAAATTGCAATATTATTTAGGAAAATAGCAACATTTTACTCACCAAAAATCCTTATTATTTGTACAGAAAACCCATCCTCCTTTCTTTCCTCAAAATAGTTCAATTACTCTGTCGTGACAGATTATCCGTGTGTTTCAGTTCCATCAAGAAGTCATTTTCTATCGCCATCGGGCTAATGCTGAAAGTCGAGCCTGCCCTGTCGTATTTCTGGCATAGGTTTTAATTCGCTTTAGGGCTGAAAATGTCCACTCAAATGTGAATCCCAGACTGATGTTAATTATATTTTGTCCATGAATACTTATTAAATAATTCCAAATGGTCTGTCCGCTTCCTTTCATAGCTTTTCCCCTGGTTGCACTGCTTCCAGACGTGTATTTTCATATTCAAGCATTTAACCAATCACATTACATCATAGTCAGACACTCTCTGACTATCCAATCAAAGGGTGCGAATACGCTGACGTTACCTAGGCCTTCTAGAACTCAAAATCTGATTGGTTGAAGCAACAGTTTGATCAACACTTATTTTATGCTAGGGCCTGCAGAACTGATTGTGAAGGCCTCCAGGCAGATTTCTTTGACCCTGGCAACAAATGATGATGGCTGAAATGTGATTGGTTAAATGCTTTAATATGAAAATACACGTCTGATGCAGCGCAACCAGGGAAAGCTATGAAAGGAAGCGGACAGACCATTTGGAATGATTTAATAAGTATTCATGGACAAAATATAATTAACATCAGTCTGGGATTCAGATCTTTTTTAGGCCAGCAGAGAAGGCCTTGCAGGCCCTGACAGCCCACCACTGTTACAACCACAACATTTCCCCCATAAAACATACATACCTCTGGAATAACACTGATATAATGCTGGGAAGATGCTAACTGCATTTCATTGCCTCAGTACTTGTACTTTGTGCAATGACAATAAAGTTGAATCTAATCTAATCTAATAGTGACAAAAAAAGTATTATTTCTCCCTAAATGGTACCAAAGAAACATTAACCATTAATCTCAAATATTTTATGGGTCTATTCATGTACTTGCACAACATTCCCATTCCTTAGCTTAGCTTAGAGAATGTAATGCTGCTCTCAAGGCAATTCCAAATGGGTTATTACAACTAGGGCTGACGCCGTTTAGTAAATTAGTCGATTGTTTGGTCGATGGGCTGTTGGTCGACCGAGATTTGTTTTGGTTGAGCAAATGCTTAAAAAAAAAGAAAGAATAATTCTCCACGCAGACACCTAGAATCGCGCCACAGTTCGGCTGTTCGGCCACAGTTCGGCGCGCTTATCAGTAGAATAATACATTCTGGATGCTGTGGGTATGGCAGTGACAGTCCTTCACTCTTAACACAGCTAGGCCTGTATATGTTCTCTCTAAATTATATTAGGCAGTTAAGGTAATAATGTTGTGAATAACTAATAAAAAAACGAATAAAAGTAAAATTTTATAATAAATGTGTTTTGCCAATTGTATGGTTTATATATTTATAAATATATTTATAACTAACATAAGTAACACCCCCTTTCATGTAGCCTATATTGTATCCTTCTAGCCTATATTGTTTTAGGCACGCGAATGTGCATTTTAATTGTAGCCTAAGATTTGCCTACAGATTAGTGATATAAGCATTACTCATCTCGATATAACCTAAGAACAATGTCAAAGAAAAAATCTGGAGTATGGCAGCATTTCCTTTTAGTCGCGGACGATCCAAAAAAAAGTGGAATGTAAACTTTGCAAGCAATGCTTCGCTTACCACAGTTCAACAACGAGCATGACCTATCACTTGAAAATGGTAAGTTAGCCTACTTTATATTCTTTCCATGCATAAACGTGTTTTATGTGCTTTATAAGTGAACATTTCAGATTATATGAAAACTATTAGTAATGTGTACCGAGTTATTTATACTTAATTTGAAACTATTTTACAGGTGCATCCCCAGAACATCGCGAGCAGTCCCGCTGCAACTTCAGGTTTAGTGCAAACCAGATTGGACTGGAAGCCCGCAGCTATGTCAGAAAAAAGAAAAGGAGAGATAACCGATGCTATTGTGGACTGCATTGCCCTCGACATGAGACCCGTCAACCTGGTAGAGGGTGTGGTCTTTAAGATGGTGGTTAATACCATGGTCCCTGGATACACCGTTCCAAAAAGAGAGACTGTTATGAATTTTCTGACCGCAAAATATGACAATGCCAATGCCAAAGAAATGGTTTTAGAGTCCATCCGAAACAGCCAGGCAGTCAGTTTTACCAGATTTGTGGACCTCAGTGAGAATGGAGTCTTACATAACCGCAGTGGTGGGCCGTCAGGGCCTGCAAGGCCTTCTCTGCTGGCCTAAAAAATATCTGAATCACAGACTGATGTTAATTATATTTTGTCCATGAATACTTATTAAATCATTCCAAATGGTCTGTCCGCTTCCTTTCATAGCTTTTCCACTGGTTGCGCTGCGTCCAGATGTGTATTTTCATATTAAAGCATTTGACCAATCACATTTCAGCCATCATTTGTTGCCACGGTCAAAGAAATCTGCCTGGAGGCCTTCACAATCAATTCTGAAGGCCCTGTAGCATAAAATAAGTGTTGATCAAACTGTTGCTTCAACCAATCAAATTTTGAGTTGGAGACACCAAGGCCTTCTAGAAGGCTTAGGTACGTCAGCGTATTCACACCCTTTGATTGGATAGTCAGAGAGTGTCTGACTATGATGTAATGTGATTGGTTAAATGCTTTAATATGAAAATACACGTCTGGAAGGCAGCCAGGGGAAAAGCTATGAAAGGAAGCGGACAGACCATTTGGAATTATTTAATAAGTATTCATGGACAAAATATAATTAACATCAGTCTGTGATTCAGACATTTGAGCGGACATTTTCAGCCCTAAAGCGAATTAAAACTTATGCCAGAAATACATCAGGGCAGACTCCACTTTCAGCATTAGCTTCGATGGCGATAGAAAAGGACTTCTTGATGGAACTGAAACACACGGATAATCTGTACGACAGAGTAATTGAACTCTTTTGAGGAAAGAAAGGAGGATGGATTTTGTGTACAAATAATAAGGATTTTTGGTGAGTAAAATGTTGCTATTTTCCTAAATAATATTGCAATTTTATGAGGTTATTATTGATGTTTCATGTTACGATCTTGTTTAGCTAGTTATCTAACCAGCTAAGTTTATGTAATAAACATGAGCTGTGACTCGAATAAAAATAGCGATCATAAAACAGGTCAGCTAGCGCTTTTTCTTATTATGATCAGTGTGTTTGTATGATTTAATGAAGTGGCTAACTTATTATAGCTAACCACCTTAGTCTTTAACATTAACTTTGTATCATTCAATTTTTAATAACAAGCTAGCCAGCATGCAAGGCAGATAATAACATGGCACGGCAGGCTGCATTGCAAAATGTTATAGATAGCATAACTATCCCACACTGAACACAGGCTGGTTGTGGTTCTGCCGATCCGGTCTCGCGGTGAGAAGAGAACCGTGTCTCTCTGGTGGCAGCAGTGAGTTGTCTTTCTGTAAGCACAGATTCTCACCCGCTGTGATGAGGCAGGCCTGGGTCTGTGAGAGGGGACAGTGACCCCCCCCCCCGTCTTCCTCTGTTATGTCCTGTCCCTACACCGTCCCCATAGCCCCATGTTTATACTGCATTTCTGCATAATAAGAATACGATGGTTTTTATAGCCATAAAATAGTTATTGAGGGGTGGATCGATTTAGACGGAGCCATAGGCGTAGCGTGGGGGGTGCTACCCCCCCCCCCGTCCGTGGAAAATGAAACCGGTGAAAGGTTGGGCACCGTTACTGCGCTACGCCACTGGGCAGATCACTACTGAAGGCCTAGGTGTGAAATGCACGGCCCGCCACTGCATAACCGTCACTGCACACTTGATCACCGAGGCCTGGGGATTGCAGTGTCTTGTTCTTGAGACGAAATAAATGGAGGAAAATCATACTGCAGCCAACATTGCTCAGAGACTTGGAGAAGTTGCCGATGCATACGGAATACCAGCATCAAAAAGGGTCGCTGTTGTCCACAACAATGCTGCGAACATGGTTCTGTGTGCAGATATACTGGGGACAGCGGAGAAATGGGGACAAGTTAAAGGAGTCAGGTGTTCTGGGCATACATTGCAACTGTGCATCAATGCCGCTCTCAAGTGGGACACCATCACTCGCATTGTGGCTGCAGCCAGACACCTCGTGGGTCATTTCAAGAAAGGAGCAAAAGCCACAAGTGGGCTCAAACAAAAACAAAAACAGCCTAAGGTGGTTGAACACCACCTCATCCAGGACGTTTCCACACGGTGAAACTCAACTCAGGCCATGTTAGAGCGTCTGCTCGAACAGAGATGGCCCGTAACAGCAGTGCTCTCCGACCCCAGTTACACCGGGAAAAATGAACGCAGCCTTGATCTCACCACAGCTCAATGGAACATGGCAGAGGACATTTCGAATGTGCTGAAGCCAATGGTCACCCTGACAGAGTTGCTGTCTGAGGAGGAGAATGCATCCTTATCTGTCACTATCACTATGCTGGCCAACTTCAAACGCCGCCACCTGGCCATCGCAGAGGACGACAGCCCCACCAGTAAAAGTCTTAAAGCCAAGCTGGTGGAAGAAATTGATCACAGATGGCAGATAAATGACAGATTATTTGAGAGTAGTCTGTACATCCAAGCAGCAGTTGTAGACCCCCGCTTCAAGCTACTTCCTTTTCTTGACGATGGAAAACGTGACGAAGCCTACATCTGCATTTCCCAGCTGTCCGACCATTTGAACGCAGCACAGCGGCCAGAGCAAGGGCAAGCTGCGGGAGAGAGAAACACAACGTCGTCGGATGAAGAGGGGGAACCTGTGCCAAAAAAAGGGAAAACGGACAAGCAGCGGGACATCGAGATGCTGCTGTGTGGAGAAGATGAGGAGAAAGAGGACCAAGGTGCTGACAGCAAGGACGAAATGAACGATTACCTGCAAGACCATAGCAAAGTGGATTCAGGACTGCTAGCTTGGTGGGGAAAAAATGAAGACAGGTATCCGAAGCTGGCCAGAGCTGCGAAACACTCTCCATTCCGGCCACCTCCACTCCGTCCGAGCGGATATTTTCCAAGGCAGGGTTTATCGTTAATAAAACGAGGAGCAGCCTTTTTATCAAAAAATGTGGACAAGCTAGTGTTCCTGTGCCATAACATGAAACGACTGGGGAAATAAGCCATCAGATGGTCTCCGATTCGAGTAAGTTATTTTTGATAGGTTATAGCCACTTTATGTTCAGTTTTAAGCTACAATTTAAGACATTAGGCTATGTGTGATCATTCGTTTGTTAGCCAATTTTTTTTTGCAAAAGAGATTTTAAATCCCAATGAGACCAACCTGGTTAATAAAACTTAGCCTACGCATTTATTTGTGGTCAAATAAAAGCATCAGCCTATTATGTGGCCATACTGCAACGGCAGAATCTGCAAGCATGAACTGAGTTTTTTATTTTCTTTCAGGTAATCTTGAACTCCGGCTCCATAAAGTGATTAGCCCATTGTTACTCATTTGTGTTATTCATTTAATAAAGTTATAAAACATGAGACAAGCGCAGTGTGCATATTGTTGTATTTATTAACCCCCACAGGTCCGTGCTTAATTCAGAAAAGCTTTGTCATTTTGGTGTCGTCTGATATTTATCTAAATTTCATCAACTCAACACACACTTACTCCAAAGTGTTTGATATTTTTATTTGAAGGACAATCACAGCTACATTTATATGCCATCAATAGTTTGGTCAGTATCATATGCAGCTTGTAAATAGATCTACAAACACACAAGTTATAAAAGACAAGGTTTACGTTTTGTCTAATTAACCTAACTTAAAAAAATTCATATTTGCCAGTGCTCAAATCGGAAAGTCGCGATTATAAGGTTTCTGTCAATGTTTTTGCTGCATGTGTATGATAAAATCTCGCGAAGTTAGAAATATAAATATATTTTCATTGCTGCTCGGATCGGCTCTTGTCTGGATCGGATCCAGCCGACCCTAAAAGGTTTTTTAATCACTGCCCATCGTAACCTTCGCTCCCTCTCACCCTCTTCCCTCGCTCCCATTGTCACTGCTTCCTCCCCCCCTTAAAGCATTCTCTAGACTCCTCACTGACACTGCTTCCTCCATCCTAATCTCATCTCTGTCCTCAGCACTTGACTCTCTCTGTCCTCTTCTCCCTAGACCTGCACGCTCATCTCCTCCTAGTCCCTGGATGTCTGACACCCTTCGCACCTCCCGGGCCAGCCTCCGTGCTGCTAAGAGGAAGTGGACGAAATCCAGGGACCCATCCGACCTTTCATCCTATCAGTTTCTCCTGTCTGTTTTCTCTTCTGCCGTCACTGCCGCTAAGGCAAACTCCTTATCCTTATCCCATGTCACCCCCCTGCTCACTACCCTCCACTGGCTGTCTGTTATAGCTCGCATCAAATTCAAAACATTGGTCCTAGCATACCAGGCAGTCAAGGGATCAGCCCCAACATACCTCCTCAAGATCTTCAAACCCTACACACCTGCCAGACCACTCCGTTCTGCTACCTCAGGACGCCTGGCACCTCCCCCCCTCCACACCTGTGCTTCCCGGTCACGTTGGTTCTGGCTCCACAAAGGTGGAATGACCTTCCCGTGGAAGTCAGAACAGCCGAGACCCTGGCCACCTTCAAGCAACGACTGAAGACTCACCTCTTCAGGGTGCACCTCTCCCTGTAGTCCGGTTTTGTAAACGTAGGGACGTAGCTGTTCAGTATTGCACTCATGTCTACTTGTTTATGTATTGTATTAGGTTTAGGCATTATTTCGCCAAAATGTTCCGCTCTGTTTGTTTTATTGCTGCCTTTGAATTGTGGTTACATAATTACCTACAGGGTCCTAGTTTAACTATGTGGTTGCTCCTAGCACCTGAAACTGTACTTCCCGCTAGGGGTGCTTTCAGCTAAACTGTTCTTGACTACGGTTAACACTTTGTTGTACGTCGCTCTGGATAAGAGCGTCTGCCAAATGCCTGTAATGATAGATCACTACAACAAATTGTTTATGAAAGATGCTCCTAACATATGATGTGAAATATAATACTTTTGCGTTTTTATCTTTATTTTCCTTTTATGTTATTTACATATTTTATTATTATTATTAAGTTATGTTGTTATTTTCTTATCTTTAACCAATGCTGTGGCTAAAATGTATTCCTGATTTTTGTAATACATAACTTAATGAACAAAATAATATTTTTTATAAAAAAATACAAAATAATAGTTCCCTTGGCTGGGGACCTCGGTCTTTACCTCAGCAGGTTAATCGTATCTCTTGTTGTGTGAAGGGGCTATGGTTCGAATCCCGCAGCAGACCTGTCCCTGTGAGATGAGACATGAGCAAAAGTATTAGGAAAGTAATTTGCATGCTAGCTCTATACTATAGCTAGCTCAGAAAGTAACAAAACCATTGTAGAATGCATATGCAGTAATTTTGGCACTAACCACATCCAGTCTTTATAAGCCCTACCATTTAAAAAATGTGTCCTGTTTGTATTAAGCTGGAATGCTAGAGGAAGATCCATAGGGGGACACACAGACACTAATTAACTCGGTGTGACGCTGCAGTTCTGAACAGCCAGGCTAACAAAAGGATTTTCGCGCCACAACTTCAAAAGAACATCTGTTCTGAACATGTCCTGATCGGTCCATAAAACAACCAAATCAAACTTGCATCTCAGTCAGTAAAGTTAACTAGACAGCTGCAGCAAGCTATATAGTCATTTCCCTGTGTTACAGGTATGGTGCGCAGCTGCCAACAATGATGTCTATTGCTGTATTACTGCACTGATCTCTTGCGTCAACAATGATTGTTCTTACCATGTATTAATACACATCTTGTAAGTCGCTCAATGCGCAGCGAACATCCTGTCGGCTTCCTTCCCCCCTCCCTGGGGCGGACAGCCAATTGCCACCCCCTAGTGGCATTCCCGGCCAGAGCCGACTCTGGCGCGACGGGGAATTGAACCCCGGTCGCCGTGGCCAGCGTCGGACGTTGTAACCACTGGACCACGCGGGAGGCCCTCAATTTAATACAGAGAATCTCTGTACTGAGAAAATAGCTACTTTAGATACGTCAAAAAAACTGTGTTGAACTCCTGATGCACACATGCATGCAACTCCTTTACCCCAGGAAATAAACAACATACTTTTTGATCAATTGCTCCAAAAAGATCGACTTCATTCAGATGCTTGGTGTTGTCCGTCCCACTGAGACAACTGTACAGAAAGTTTATCATTCAAATCATAACAGAAGCACAATAACAACCAGCATGTTTTTAAATACTCGCTATGGCAAGTATTACCCTGAACAGACACAAGGATGCATGAATGCACATTCATTTAATTCCATTATGAATATAGGCCCAAACTACACAGAGGTGATTGTCCACTCCTCTCCCAATATATCGCATTGTGCTGCTGATCAAATGCTCAAACGTGTTTCATTTTAAGCTCGATGTGTACGCATAGTAACGACACAGATGGACCTTCATAACATAAGTGTAGAACAGGGTCCTCCCAGGTGGTCTAGCGGTTACAACGTTCGACACTGGCCACTGCGACCAGGGTTCAATTCCACCGGCCGCACCAGAGTCAGCTCTGGATGGGAGTGCCACTAGGGGGCGACAATTGTCTGTCCGCCCCAGGGAGGGGGGAGGGAAGCCGATACGAGCTCACTTCGTATAGGAGTGGCTCTGTGTGTACTGGAGTTACAGTCGATGGCTTGGTAAACGCGATTGTAACATGCAGGCTTTGACATCCCGAGTGGCTCTGGAGGCTTTGGTCGAGAGTTCCAGACGATATATCTCTCCACACGATGAGTGAAGCATGCTAGCACCCGCTACAACGGTGACATCACCCCTGGAGCTTCAGCAAGAGTGTGACATCACACCCCTTGAGCTTCAGTACGAGTCAGGATTCCCACTCAAATCAAATGTACATTTTACATGACAAATTTAAGGTTTTCAATGCCATTTTAAATGCCACTTCACATGTTTTGTGCCAGTGCAAATACACATCTAAGTGTGTGTGTGTGTGTGTGTGTGTGTGTGTGTGTGTGTGTGTGTGTGTGTGTGTGTGTGTGTGTGTGTGTGTGTGTGTGTGTGAGAACAGCCGTGGCAGGGGAACAGACATTTTGCAGTAACGTTATCTGAAAATATATATATATTTTTACATTACACGGAATCAGACATTTCCATGACATCATTTTCAATGATTTTCAAGGCATGTGTCATCACCCCTCGAGCTTCAGTACGTGTGACTGGGTCCTTGGCTGGGAGACCTTGGTCTTTAGCTTAGCGGGCAAATCAGATCTACATTTACATTTTAGGCATTTTATCAGACGCTCTTATCAGAGCGACTTACACAGTTTATATTTCTTTACATACAATCCATTTATACAGCTGGATTGAAGCAAGTACTGTGGCAGCCGAAGGGGCTGCACAAGGAAATGGCTGCCTGGCCTCCAACACATGGGAGCCCAAAACACTACATTTCCCAGCAGGCCACAGTCACACCTGAACGGAGTGAAGGCAATGGAGCTAATGACCAGCTGAAGACCATTTCAAGGTCTATTTAAAGGTCTGATTCCCATCACACTGGGAGAGGAGTAGGAACGTGTTTGGAGAGTGAGTACTGTGAAGTCTTTGACCAGCCAGTATTTGAGGACAGAGTGTTTTGGAGTGTTTTTGTGTTTGACCGGATTGTTTGAGGACCCCCTTTGGGTTTTGACTACGGACTGGATTGCGGAATTGACTTGGATAACGGAATTGGATTGGACATTGACAACGAGTAGGATTGCGGACTTTGTGTGTTTGAATTCCCCTGAAGATCCCACCCTTTGTTTTGTGTTGTCAAGTATTAGTTTAATAAATTATCATTTTGTTTTGAATACTGCCTCCTCTGTGTTCTTGAACTTGCCTACGCCCTCTGCAAGGTCCATGTGTGTCGCCCAACCCCTGGGGACACCACATATAGTGGAGAATGCGGGCAGAGGGCATCATATATAGGGCAAAAGGAGGTAGTGCAGCAAGATTTTTTGGGTTTTGCTACAAACTCCAAGATGGAAGAGGACGAGATGCAGAGACTGAAGAGACGGGTGGCCATGGTGGAGGACCGATGGCGTGTCACCCTCCGTGAGGTCCAACAGCTGAAGCAGAGTGCCCAGATTGAGCTGTGCAAGACGAAGGTGGAGTTGGGGACCTCAGAGGAGCGCCACCTGCTGGCAGTGGGGCAACTGCTGGAGGAGCACAGCAACTCCCTGAGAGTGCTGGGAATCATGGCTGGGGAGCTGGAGAAGGACAAGGCATCCCTTGTCGATGAAGTGAGGCGGGTAAAGGCCCACAACCTGGTGCTCGAAGAGCAGGTGAGAAACCTAACCCAGATGTTTGAGAATAAGCAGCGACAGTGTCTGGACATCCAGGAGTCCCAGGACCAGGCCACAGACGAATATGCCAGGGCCTTGGGGGATGCACAGACCGAGCTTGCCCAGAAGGAGGCAGAGCTAAGGAAAGCAGCGGAGAAGCATGCGTCCGAGGCGGAGCAACTCCGGTGCCGAGTGGAGCAGGAGAGCGAGGGAAGGCGGGAGCTGAAGGCTCAGTTGGAGCAGGGGAAGGCCCTTGCTTTACAACAAGAAGAGAAGATTTTTGCGTTGCAAGAACTTCACCGAACCACCTCTACAGCCCTCCTGACCGAACAAAAGAGAAATCAAGAGCTTCCTCTACTGCGAGAGGAAATACAGGTCTTGAGTGAGAGACTGGACCAGAAAGAAGCCCAGCAGCGGGCCATAGAGAAATCCTTTTGTGAGGTTTCAAAATCCAAACCGAGACTCTGCTGGATCTACAAGATCAACTGGAAGAGGTGAGTGAAGAACTCGAATGTGTAAAATGGGTTCCGGTCAGGAAAGATTTTGCACCCAGGTGGAGATCTCGCAGCCAGCAGAGCCAGCAGGAGACAATTACCAGACGTTGGAGTCGGAGCGGGATAGATGGTCCTCAGTCCCACTCAGCCTGCCGGATCTTGGAGGGGAACTGGAGGAGCAATTTGCAGAGGATGAGCTATGGTGGGACCATGGCGTGGAGGAAAGCCTCTTGGCGATGGCTGAGGTCAGGTGGGACACCCAACCATCTCCTGATGTGGTGAGTCTTTCTGTTCCACTAGAATTAAAAAGACAGAGAAGAATGGAGCGCAGAAATTCTTGTCGGAAGAAAAACGGGAAACGGAACAGGCAGATGATGGAATGGGATGACCCTAGGAAATGGCTAGGGAAAGGGGATTTTAAGGAAAATGTGGAAAATAAATCAAAGAATGAAATTAACAGAGTTTGGAAGAGCAGATTTTCCCCAGTGGCTGAACCTGACCACATGGAAGCAAAGTGGCAGTGGCGGAAAAGGCCCAAGAGAGGACGCCAGATGACGAAGCTGCATCAAGTGCACTGGTGGAGTCATGGAACATTGGTGGTTGTCCGGTCCATGAAGCCCAGAACCAGTACCCACATGTGGCCAGTTGGGGACAGACACGGTGAGCAACTTGCGTCATTTACTAACGTCTGTCAGAGGCTGTTTTAGGCAATGAATGGGGATGGAATCTGGATGTTTGACCCTGGTGGAAAACTGCCTGAGTGGACCTGGAGAGGGGGGACCTCCTGGTGGCCGCTGGACATAGGCCGCTCAGCCCTCCCGAGGTCAGAGCTGAGGAGGAGGGTGTGTGGCAGCCCAAGGGGCTGTACAAGGAAATGGCTGCCTGGCCTACAACACATGGGAGTCAGGAAACACTACATTTCCCAGCAGACCACGGTTACACCTGAGCCGAGTCAAGCAATGGGGACTAACGACCAGCTGGAAGCCATTTCGAGGCCTATTTAAAGGGCTGATTCTGTGACAGACATTGAATGGAGTAGGAAAGAGTTTGAATGTGGAAAGGAGAAAGAACCGTGACGTCGTTTGACCAGCCGGGATTGAGAAAGAGAGAGTTTGAGTGTGTGATTTGGATTGTTTTTGTGTTTTGACCGGATTGATTGAGGACGCCCCTTTGTGTACCGACTTGTGGACTGCCTGACCTGGATTTTGGATTGGATTTTGGACATTGACGACGAGATAAGAATTTGTGGACTTTATGTGTTTGTATTCCCCTGAAGACCCCACCCTTTGTTTTGTGTTTATAAGTATTAGTTTAATAAATTATCATTTTGTTTTTGAATACTGCCTCCTCCGTGTTCTTAAACTTGCCTACGCCCTCTGCAAGGTCCGTGAGTGTCGCCCAACCCCTGGGGACACCACAGTAGTTACTGACATTGTGATGTTTTGAGCAAAACTCCTCTACTCCATGTCACCCATGCCTGTAATACTGGGAACAAGAAGGTTGTCATTGATGTTAAAACACCCCGAGGAGGTTGTGTAGCAGTAGTGCACAGTGCAGTCCTCTCCTCTCTGCACTGGCTCCCCATTGCAGCACGCATCAGATTCAAATCTCTGGTGCTGGCTTTTCAAGCGGCTAGAGGAACTGCTCCCCCATACCTCCAGATACTCATCACATCCTACACCCCAGCCAGACCCCTCCGCTCCGCCTCCTCTGGCAAATCGATCTCTGGATAAGAGCGTCTGCTAAATGCTTAAAATGTAAAATGTAAATGTATCTTCCGCAAGAGACTCAAAACCCCCTTTTTCAGACTCCACTACCACTGAATTCTGTACATCTACACCCAGCCATCTTGTCATCACCACTGCCTACTTGTTCAACACTTTTTGTAGCCTACATGTATCCTTGCTTACTCCTCATTAAAAATAAATAAATAAATACAATTTACGAACCTTTTCCTTCCCAGTTTTACAGGTATGGTATGCAGCCGCTAACAATGATGCCTATCTCTTGCGCGAACTATGATTGTTCTGTGGCAGCCCAATGGGCTGCACAAGGAAATGGCTGCCGGGTCCTTCGACACATGGGAGCCAAAACACTGCATTTCCCAGCAGGCCACAGAAACACCTGAGCAAAGTCAAGGCAACGGGACTAACGACCAGCTGAAGGCCATTTCAAGGCCTATTTAAAGGGCTGAATCCCATTACACTGGGAGAGGAGTAGGAACGTGTGTGGGAAGGAGTTGCTGGGTGTTTGTAAGAGTGAATACTGTGAAGTCGTTGACCAGCCAGTATTTGGAGAAAGAGTGATTGTTGGAGTGGGTTTTTTGGTGTATGAAAATTGGATTGTTTTGAGGACCCCCTTTGGATTTTGACGACGGACTGGATTACGGAACTGAACTGGATTTTGGATTGGATTTGGACATTGACGACGAGAAAGGATTTGTGGACTTTGTGTTTGTATTCCCCTAAAGACCCCACCCTTTGTTTTGTGTTTGTTAGTATAATAAATTATCATTTTGTTTTTGAATACTGCCTCCTCCTGGTTCTTGAACGTGCCTACGCCCTCTGCAAGGTCCGTGAGTGTCGCCCAACCCCTGGGGACACCACAGTTCTTACCATGTATTAATTAATGCACATCTTGAGCGTCAATGAGCATCTGCTAAATGCCATAAATGTAAATGTAAAATGCAAAACAAGGCGCATGTATCTCTGCGCGGCCATAGGGAGAGTGAAGAGACATTAAATAAAGGCAATTTTTGGAACTGTTTAGTTCATTTCGAAATACGACCCAGACGTCCGATATTGCCTCCAACAGATTCAAAAGACGCAGGCTCAGAAATTCTGAACGAGCTATTTATGGGATTTATTGCCTGTGTATAGGCTACTCACTGTATGTTCTAAAATTAACAAGGCTGTATGGGGTTTAATATACAGATTATTGTGTGATCAGTCCCCAGGGTTGTTTCCACATTTGGAAAAACTGCCTTTTCATATTGTGCACCCACAACATGGAACACCTTACAAAAGGTTCTCCAATTAGAGGTGCTGGTACCACTTAGGGAGTTCAAGACCCTGGTTGCAGATGTCCTTAAGGAGGAGTGTAGATGTTTCCCATAGGCTGGATTCTTTAAGTATATATATAGGTGTCCTGGAAGATGTTTTAATGTATTGTATTGTCATATATGTGTCAATGTAACCTTTCTTGGCCAGGTCTCCCTTGAAAAAGAGATTGTATCTCAATCTTTTTTTCCTGGTTAAATAAAGGTTAAATAATTCATTTTTATTTTTATTTTTAAATGTGCTTAAAGTCACGTAATCGACGCATTCATGTTGCAAAATGTAGTTTGTCGACCTCTTTTATGAGTGGTTTACTGAGAGTCGCGCTTGTGACTCGAGCTTTCGTACAGAGCTATCACACAAGTTTAGTGACAGATGTCGTTCAGGACTCAGTTTCAAGGAAGCAGTTACAACAAGGCCCGCCAACTTTTAACCAAAAATAAAATTCTAGCTACGCCACAGGTATGATTGTCTATCGCATACCTGTTTGGGGAATGTCACTCTTCCCGTTTAGTTACACCTTAGACAATTACACCTTACATCCACTAATTTCACCCTATAGATGATAAAAAATAAGAACTTGTGTTTTCACTCGATCTTGTATTCATCTGTACAGTTGTCTCAGA
Organism: Aldrovandia affinis; assembly: GCA_029706075.1. Classification (NCBI taxonomy): domain Eukaryota; kingdom Metazoa; phylum Chordata; class Actinopteri; order Notacanthiformes; family Halosauridae; genus Aldrovandia; species Aldrovandia affinis. The sequence continues at coordinate 31,852 of JAINUG010000656.1, read as the reverse complement.
TTTTCCTGAGACTTTCTTGACTTTCTTCTAGATCTAGCACTGTTCGTCTAACCTTGATAAACTTACTTTAGAGTCGCTCTGGATAAAAGGGTCTGCTAAATGGCAAAATTGAATGTCAAATGTAAAAATCTCAGGTAATAAATCTACCTGCTTCTTTAATTATTAATTATTATTACCTGTTTAAGTTCATCCAAAATTATACATTATATATTTTCTTTATCTTTGTTTTCTTTTTTAAAATATATGCATAACCAGAGATGATCCACTGTCAGTTTATTTGTGTGTGTCTGTGTTCATACATACATATGCACACACACACACACACACACACACACACACACACACACACACACACACACATTATTTTTACAATTGTATTTAACTGCATTGGTTGTTAACGGTGACTGAGACACAAGCCAGAGCAAATTTACCTCACCCCTTTTATATCCTTCCCCCTTTTTCTCTCACTGCCTCTCCTTGTTCTTCAGTTCTCTCCCTCTCTCACACAGATTGAGAGATGGACACAGAGGAAGTCTCACCTACCGGTTGATGTCGGATCGCTGATGTGCTGTGGGATGCTGAATGACGGCTCCTTAGAAGAAGGAAAATATTGACACTGAAAACTCAATACCATTCCAGTGGGGCAGTCAATCCCAAAAACATTTGTGTGGAGAAAGATTTGTTTCTGCAAAACAACAAGCAAGTGAAAAACAGAAAAAGTATGTGTGTACGTGTGTGTGTGTTCGTGTGTGTGTGCATACTTGTGAGTGTGAAATTTGCAATATTAGACAGACACGCCATATAGTTCACATTTAGATATTTATTGTATTGCTCCATTTAAAATGTTTAAAACCTACCACATTTTTAACTTTTTGTTCGATACAGAATAAAAATGTATTATTGAAATCCTGTGACACAATGGCCTGGATTTAATCAACATTTGAACTTAAGACACAACTACACGTAGGCGTACAATACAGTTTGGTGTGTTTGTGTGCTACACAGGCACCTGAGCACTGCGCAGCTGGAGTGATGTCACAGGTGGCTGAGGACTGCGCAGCTGGAGTGATGTCACAGGCGGATGAGGACTGCGCAGCTGGAGTGATGTCACAGGTGGCTAAGAATTGGGCAGCCTAAGCACAAGAACCAAATCCTTAAAGCAACCTGTTTAAAATACTATTTCCTTCATATCAATAAACGCTCTGCCTTAAATACACCCTAGCTGTATGATTATTTCTTACTACTGAATATGTATTTACTTGGGAAAATGATTGTGTTTTATTCTATTTAATTTCCCATCCACTCTTATACCTACTACACACACACACACACACATACACACACACATACAGACACACACACACAATTTAAACACACACACACACACACACACACGCTGCAACTATGTTTCTCTCCCTCTTGTAAAGAGGAGTGTTATGAACGCCGGTAGACCTGAGGAATGTAGCTCTACCTGTTACTTTTCTCAATCGATTAAAGTATTTACTTCTCAAAACACTACGTGCAAACTTCAGAACACAATGCATTTCCCTCAAACACTATATCATTTATTATTGCTTTCCCACAAAATGTTAATGTCAAACACTCTTTTTCAAAAGAGTAAACAAATCTCTACAAGTGACACCAAAATCAATGAAATAGCATTGTTAAACAAAATGGATTGTACTGTTGTATTGAATGTGATTTCTCCCAAATTAATTTATCCATAATCTCCTTGTAAAAGCAGTGAGTTTGGTGTTGTTGAAAAATTTACAATATTTTTTGCCGAATGGCATATTTTCTAACAGTGTACCAAATTTTTACTGTAACAGTTAAAATTCCATCTTTGCCAATATGCTGTTCAACCAACAATAATTGTGATTCATTAAAAATCTAATTAATTTGTCCAGAGTTGGTAATATTAATAAAGTCTGGCACATGCTGGAGAATCATCAGTCTAAAAAGGCTTTCACAGTGTCCACAGTAATATATTCAAATGTTTAAGTTAATCCAAAATTATACAGAAATTATTTTATTTAACTTTGTTTTCTAACATAAAATCGTAAAAATATGAACATTCATAAGTATATTTCTCCACATAATCCGCAAAATAACATATAAAATATCAATTGATGGGGATTTTTTTCCCCCAAATCCAATCGCACAAGTTTTTGTTTTTAACTGTATTATTAAATACAGTTTTATTAAAACTGGCAGGCTTTAAAATAGATATTTTTCAAGGACAGGTATGTATATATATATTTATACAAAGATTACTATTTTTCTATTTAATAAAGTAGTGCTACATATTAATCTAGTGTTTATAAATTGAGTGGAATTATAATGATCAATTGATGGCAACCTCAGGAAAGCGGCACTTACTAGGGATGCACTGATATGAAAATTATGGACAATCTACCGATACCGATAATTTGTTATGTATTGTCCTATTTGTACCCTGGCTAAAAAAATAATAATTCTGCCCTTCGTTATACTTTTCAATGAGCACAAACTCAATCATACTGTAACGGTGAGCAGCTAGCCTAGCCACCATCGATGCTAACCGGACGTGGCAGCCATATTGTTTGTTGTTAGCGGTTGCTACTTCCTGTTTGTAGGGTAGCCACTTGGATAACTATGTACGAAATGGCCCATAGGCCTTTGCAAATGCTACAAACGTTATTTATTAGCTAGTTATGTTCATGTGTTAATACTTGTGTAATTGTGGAATGCGGTTTGTGTGAAAGTCCATTTTCCCTTGTTACGAGAGATGATTGCATGTGATTCTTTGTGTCATGAACCATGGCAGTATGTGTATGTCTAAAGCCTGTATAAGTGACTCCTGTGCATTTGTCGTGTTTCGGTGTACTTCCTGGGGCCTGTCTGTAACACAGCCAATCGCATGCAACATGGAGAGATCCAGAGCACTGTTTAACGAAGCAGGATTGGTGGGTTAGCGAGCTAACTTTGGGCTTAACCCTGGGTTTTCGATCTCACGACTGTGGCTCACCCAGGGCTGCGGTGATGGTAATGTGAGTGCAATCTATTGCACCAATCACTCAAGAATCGTATGAGAAAATTACACCCCACTTAATATGCAATGACACATTGTATTCATTATTGATAACTATATACAGTATATATAACTATATAAACTATATTTGCTCAGGTTCTCTGCATCACCAACGGAATACGTATATGTACCGGTGGCTAGACAATGTAGGGTAATACATAGCTTGCTGCACAGTGATCGCATGGCTTTGACGAGTGGCATTTGTGACATGTGTCTCTAGAAGCTTGCAAAAATACAATATTCCCTCCGCGGAGAATCTGTATCTCTAATATAAATAAATCAGATTACACAATTCTCTAGGATTGGTGAGGCCATTATCCAGAGAGCTGATTGGTGAGGGGGCGGGCTTATTTTAGGATTTGACCCGTTAGCCTGAATTTCACCTACTCCGGAGCAGGTTAAGTTCGCAGCATAAATCACCATGGTGATGCAACCTGGTTAAAAGTGAGCCATAGTCATGAGACCGAAAACCCAGGGTTAAACTCAAAGTTAGCTCGCTTCACCAGTATTAAAAATCCTTCCTTGAGTTGCCTCCTCTTGAAATCTCACTGGAGAATTTCTTACAAATAGCAAATCGGTGGTCTTTCTTCGACAAAAAAAACGGTATGGCATGGCGATAACCAAATTTTACACTGCTATCATAATTTCTATTTACAACCGCGGCAAATTTACAAATGTTGAAGATTGCGGTTAAACTGTAATGTTGTTGCGTGGAGGAGAATAGTTACTCGTTTTTCCAACCAATACACAACACAGCCAATCACAGCCAGCCTTGAAGCCGAACGGAGTTTAGTCCCTAAGAAAGGCTGCACTTCAGGCGCGTGGGGTTACTTTGGTTACGAATTAGTTTACAATGAACAGAGAGGAGGCGAGTTCTGCAAGCCCTGTGACAAAGCGGTCCTGGCGCCAGACTGGAACATGTCTAATCTGTTCCATCATTTGAGAAGTTATCACGAAATGGAAAATGAAGAATGTATATCATATGCAGACGCGAAAAGGCAGCCATGTATATATATAAATTTTTGTATGTGTTGGAAAAGGGTCCTTATAGCTTTAAGAGCATTGCATTGTGGGGCGTATATGTTTTGTTTTGGAAGAGAGTGGCCGTGTGGAGAGAGTGGTTTAATTGGGGTAAGTTTATGAGTGAGTGTGAAAGAAAGTTACAGGAGGTTAGTGAGAATATGAGTGCAGAAATGATCAACAGTAAAGTAAGTGAGGGTATAATGGAAGCAGCAGTAAGTGCTATTCCTAGAAGTAAAGGGAAGGCTAAGAGAATATTGGTGCCATGGTGGGATGATAAGTGTAAGCAAGCAGTAAAGGATAGAAATAAAGCATTTAAACTGGTTAAAAGAGATCATAACATGATTCATTTAGTTCAGTATAAAAGGGCTCTAGCAGTGGTTAGGAGAACAATAAGGCAGGCTAAGAGGACTTATTGGAGGGAGTTCTGTGGGACTATAGGGAATGATACTCAAATAGGAGAAGTTTGGGGAATGGTAAGGAAAATGGGGGGAGATAGGAGGGAGTGGAATTATCCTGTTTTTAACTCAGGTAGTGAAATGCCAATAACAAATAAGGAAAAGGCGGAGTTAATGGTAAATACTTTTGTTAATGTGCATAGCTCTAATAGTCTGACTGAGGGGGGAAAGAGGGGCAGGGAAAAAACTAAAGATGGAAATAGGGAGGCGTTAAGGAGGAAGGGTGACAGTGAGAATGAGATAGATTTACCATTTACTGTTGGGGAGTTGAGGAGAGCTCTAGGGAAAACAGGGATGAGTGCACCAGGGAATGATGGAATATGTTATTGTATGATTAAACAGTTAGGGGAAGGAGAATTAAATAAGTTATTGATGTTATTTAATAAAGTATGGAAGGAGGGGAGAGTGCCTAGGAGTTGGAAGGAAGCAATTATAATTCCAATCAGGATGGGGAGAAAGATCCTAGTAATCCAGCTAATTACAGGCCCATTGCTCTAACGTCCCACATCTGTAAGTTGATGGAAAGGATGGTCAATGAGAGGCTTATGCATTTTCTGGAAAGGAGGGGGTTGGTGGCAGCATATCAAAGTGGCTTTAGGAGAGGGAGGGGTACAATGGATCCAGTGGTGTGTTTGGAGGATGAGGTAAGAAAAGCACAGGTGAAGAAGGAGATAGTGGCTGCAGTGTTTTTTGATGTGGAGAAGGCTTATGATATGTTGTGGAGAGAAGGGTTGATGATTAAGCTTCATAGAATGGGAGTTGGGGGAAATACTTTCAACTGGGTTATGGATTTTTTAAGTGAAAGGGTTATTCAGGTAAAGGTAGGATCAGAGCTTTCAGGGAAACATGTGGTAGAGAATGGTACGCCCCAGGGGAGTGTGATTAGTCCGACGTTATTCTCAGTTATGATAAATGATATTTTTGTGAGGAGTCCAGTGGGATTGGGAAGGTCTTTGTTTGCAGATGACGGGGCTTTGTGGAAGAGGGGAGGGAATTTAAAGTATATAGTTAAGAAACTGCAGGAAGGGGTAGATCAGGTGGAGAGATGGGGAATGGAGTGGAGTTTTAAGTTCTCTGTGGGAAAAACTAAAGTTATGTTCTTTACAGGTAAGAAAAGTAGGGAGGTAAGTAAGTTAAAGTTATATGGAAATGAGTTGGAGAGAGTGGAGAGTTTTCGATTTTTGGGAGTTCATTTTGATTCCAGGTTAACATGGAGAGAACATATTAGTAGTTTAGTGAAGAAAACTAAGAAAGTTATAAATATAATGAGATGTCTGGTTGGATTAGATTTGGGAGCTGATATTAAGTCATTAAAGTATGTGTATGTAGCATTAATCAGGTCAAGATTAGATTATGGGTGTGTGGCGTATGGGTCAGCAGCCAAGACGGTGTTGGCCGTATTAGATGTGATTCAGGCTAGGGCTCTGAGGATATGTCTAGGGGCAGTGAAAACAGCACCAGTGTGTGCACTTCAAGTTGAGGCGGGAGAGATGCCGTTGGGGATGAGACGGAAGCATCTGATGGTTAATTATTGGATTAATTTGAGGGGGCATGAGGATAATCATCCGACTAAGAGGGTTTTGGAAGATTGCTGGGAGAGGGGAAGAGCACAAAAAGCTAGTTTTGGGTGGGTAGGTAAGAGTAGGGCTGAACAAATGCAGGTTCTGGAGTTAGAGTTTGGTCCAACTGTGTTGTGGCCTGTTAGACCAATGTGGACTATGGAGCAGGTAGAGGTGGATTTTGACATTCTGAAGGTAAAGAGTAGGAGTAAAAATGTAGATTTAGTAAAAGAATACTATAGTCATATGGGTAGTAAGTATAGGGAATATGTAAGTATTTTTACAGATGGGTCTAAGGATCCACAGAAGCAGGTAACAGGGGCAGCAGCTGTGATTCCTAGTAAAAAGATAGAGATTAAAAAAAGGACATCAGATTATTTAAGTGTGTATGCAGTTGAGCTAGTGGCAATTTTGTTAGGGTTAGAGTGGGCAGAAGAAGGGGTAGAAAATAAAATAATCATATGTAGTGACTCGGTGGCAGTGTTGTCTAGTATAAAAAGTGGGGTAGGTAAAAGCCATCAAGATTTACTATATGAGGTGCTATACACGAAAGCAAGGGTAGATAGGCAGGGGAAAATAGTTACATTTACGTGGGTGCCAGCGCATGTGGGAATACCAGGGAATGAAAAAGCAGACAAGGTAGCTAAGGAAGCAGTCAGGAGAGAACAGGTGGACATCAATATAAAACTTTCAAAACCAGAGGGGAAAAGCATAGTGTGGGGGGAAATAGTAAATCAGTGGCAGCAGAAGTGGGATAAGGAAGGAAAGGAGAGACATTTACATGAAATACAAAATAAAGTGGGAGTGGTAGGAAATAGTGGGGATAATAGGAAAGAACAAATAGTAATTAGTAGACTGAGAATTGGGCATAGTAATTTGAATGGAGCCCTGCGATGGATTGGCGACCTGTCCAGGGTGTATTCCTGCCTCTCGCCCGGAACGCATGCTGGGATAGGCTCCAGCCCCCCCCCCCGCAACCCTGACCAGGAATAAGCGGCTTAGATAATGGATGGATGGATGGAATTTGAATGGAACACTTAATATAATAGGAAAGCATCCGACTGGGCAATGTGATCTGTGTCAGGAAAGGGAGACGGTAGAGCATGTCTTAATCTCATGCAGGAGATATGAGGAGGAGAGAAGGACTATGCTGACTGGACTGCAGAGACTGAGACAAGTAGAGTTGAGGGTGAAGGACATTGTGGGTTGTGTGGGAGAAGTGCAGGGGAGAAAGGTGTTGTTCAGTTTTTTGAAAGAAACTGGACTAATCAAAAGACTCCAGTAGAGAAGCAGTTGATGGAGGTAATCAGAAGGTGGCGGTAATGCAACAAATTGGATGCCGACCGCCGTTAAAACCCACAGAAGAAGAAGAAGAAGAAGAAGAAGAAGAAGAAGAAGAAGAAGAAGAAGAAGAATGGTGAGTGGTAGAGAGTGGTAGCGGAAGATAATTCATTCATGTGAATTACTGGTACACAGAGCAGTTGCCCGATAGTTTAAGTGCATTTGTTTTTATCATGAACACTGTAGAAATGTATGCAATGCCCAAATAAATGCCATCTGCTTCATGGAAATCGCGCCGTCTGGCTCTTGACTCACATAGACGCAGCTGAATAAATGGACATTTCAAATAGTGGAGTTACCTCGGAAATCGTCTAGGCTAGCTATTGCTGTTTTCTTGCCTTGTCTTGCCTTGTCTTGCCTTAAGTTGTTTGAAATTCCCCTGCAGCTATCCCGACCACGGTCAGGAAGCAGTCAGGAAAGGTAACATTTGTTTACGCCAAGTGAAAACTTTACCCTTGAAATTATGCTTGAAAACGTACCACACATACACGCATTGAATACGATTGTGTTTGAATATCTGTGTATACTCAGCTTTTTTCCGCATACAAATGATCGTTTCAATGTTGTTATCGAAGTATTTGGTCAACATATCATGCTAAATATTTTTGGCCATATCGCCCAGCTCTAGCGTGGATCTTGTGCAAGACTACGTGGTTAGTCAATCGCAGCATCGTCAGAGGAGTAAATTAGGCGTGCTTTCAGTCACTTTAGCCTGTAAATAAAAGATGCTGCTGTTCCATTTAAGTTTGAACATTTAGACCAGATCGACGCAACACAAACTGACGTATAATAATCAGCCACTGTCATCAGTAAATTCAATTGTATTGGCCGATAAGCCGATTGCAGTCAACAAGGCAAATATAAATATATATATATATATATATATAAATATATATATATATATATATATATATATATGCCATTTAGCAGACACTTTTATCCAAAGCCACAGTATTGAATGTATACATTTTTCAGTATATGTGGTCCCAGTGGGAATTGAACCCACAACCTAAGCGTTGTCAATGCTATGCTCTACCTACTGAGCCACACAGAACCACAAATATTGGCCAATACCGATAATCCACTGATATATCGGTGCACCCCTAGCTATTACCTGTCTTTGCTTTGGAGACAAGTGTTTTCTCCCATCTTTCTTCAGCCAGGAGAATGTTTTGGGATCCAACATCCACTCCAGGTCCAAAAACTCAATTTCAATTTTTTTTTATTGCACTACCTCCTCTGCCCTATAGGTGATGCCCTCTGCCCGCATTCATTTTTACATTACATTTTAAGCATTTAGCAGACGCTCTTATTCAGAACAACTTACACAGTTTACATTTCTTTACATTCAATCCATTTATACAGCTGGATATTTTTACTGAAGCAATTCAGGTTAAGTACCTTTAGCTCAAGGGTACAACGGCAGTGCCCACCTGGGAATTGAACCTGCAACCTCTGAGTTATTCAGCTCCCTAACCGTTACACTACACTGCCAGCATTCTCCACCATATTGTAGTGCCACTTGGGGTGGGGTGACACTGAAATACCTTTTCAGAGGGCATAGACAATTTAAGAATCTGGAGGAGGCAGTATTCAAAACAAAACGATAATTTTACTTAACTGACTTAACTTAAAAGAACACAAAAAAGGAATGGGGTAATCGGGGAATCCAAACACATACAGTCCACAAGCCTTCTCTTGTTATCTTTGTCTATAATCCAATGTCGTTATTCCAAGCCAGGTCCTCAAACAATCACTAGTCGGTACACGCACTGGGGTTTCAGACAATCCAAAACAAGTTTGAATATAGCGCTGTGAGCAATGCTGCATTTTGTGAAATGCGTAGACATTTCCCTGACACCCACACGGAAAAGGCATTCATCAGCCATGGTTAGACTGGAAACACCTTTGCCGGTCTTGTGTCCAACATCGGTCCAACAAAGCTTTCAGCTCCGTTGCACTCACAAAGTATGAGGGCTACAAAGCAAGCCGTGAAACCCAGGGGACTGTAACTTAATCAGTTAATCCGTGATGCAATGGAAAAAATCACGACCACGTCAAAGTAGTTACTGACATCGTGATGTTTTGTGCAAAACCCCTCTACTCTACTATGGACTGGGACCATATTACAAAATATTATTACCTGTTTAAGTTCATCCAAAATTATACATTATATATTTTCTTTATCTTTGTCCATTGTCAGTTTGTTTGTGTGTGTCTGTGTTCATACATACATACATACGCACACACACACACACACACACACACACACACAATGTATTTAACTGCATTGGTTGTTAACGGTGACTGAGACACAAGCCAGAGCAAATTTACCTCACCCCCTTTATATCCTTCCCCCTTTTTCTCTCACTGCCTCTCCTTGTTCTTCAGTTCTCTCCCTCTCTCCTTCTCCCTCTCTCTCACAGATTGAGAGCTGGACACAGAGGAAGTCTCACCTACCGGTTGATGTCGGATCGCTGATGTGCTGTGGGATGCTGAATGACGGCTCCTTAGAAGAAGGAAAATATTGACACTGAAAACTCAATACCAGCCCAGTGGGGCAGTCAATCCCAAAAACATTTGTGTGGAGAAAGATTTGTTTCTGCAAAACAACAAGCAAGTGAAAAACAAAAAAAGTGTGTGTATGTGTGTGTGTGTTTGTGTATACTTGTGAGTGTGAAATTTTCAATATTTGACAGACACGCCATATAGTTCACATTTAGATATTTATTGTATTGCTCCATTTAAAATGTTTAAACCTTTAAAATGTTTAATTTTTAACATTGTGTTCGATACAGAATAAAAATGTATTATTGTTGCATGTTTCCATTTAAATCCTGTGACACAATGGCCTGGATTTAATCAACATTTGAACTTAAGACACAACTACATGTAGGTTTTAATTTTTCAGTTACAATACAGTTTGGTGTGTTTGTGTGTTATACAGGCACCTGAGGACTGCGCAGCTGGAGTGATGTCACAGGTGGCTGAGGACTGCGCAGCTGGAGTGATGTCACAGGTGGCTGAGGACTGCGCAGCTGGAGTGATGTCACAGGTGGCTGAGCACTGCGCAGCTGGAGTGATGTCACAGGTGGCTGAGGACTGCGCAGCTGGAGTGATGTCACAGGTGGCCAGGGCTGGACTGGGACCAAAAATAGGCCCTGCCATTTGGCTCAGACCGCCCATCCAGTGGCGCCCATTTTCTGTCGACGGGGGGTGCTACGTGGAAGCTGAGCATCTGCCCGGTAGACTACATAGCCAGTCCAGCCCTGCAGGTGGCTGAAGACTGCGCAGCTGCAGTGATGTCACAGGTGGCTGAGGACTGTGCAGCTGCAGTGATGTCACAGGTGGCTAAGAATTGGGCAGCCTAAGCACAAGAACCAAATCCTTAACGCAACCTGCTTAAAATACTATTTCCTTCATATCAATAAACGCTCTGCCTTAAATACACCCTAGCTGTATGAGTATTTCTTACTACTGAATATGTATTTACTTGGGAAAATGATTGTGTTTTATTCTATTTAAGGTCCCATCCACTCTTATACCTACTACACACACACACACATACACACACACATACAGACACACACACACAATTTAAACACACACACACACACACACACGCTGTAACTATGTTTCTCTCCCTCTTGTAAAGAGGAGTCTTATAAAAGCTGGTAGACCTGAGGAATGTTGCTCTCCCTGTTACTTTTCTCAATCGATTGAAGACAATTCTCAGTATTTACTTCTCAAAACACTACGTGCAAACTTCAGAACCCTCAAACACTATATCATTTATTATTGTTTTCCCACAAAATGTTAATGTCAAACACTTTTTTTCAAAACAGTAAACAAATCTCTACAAGTGACACCAAAATCAATGAAATAGCACTGTTAAACAAAATGGATTGTACTGTTGTATTGAATGTGATATCTCCCAAATTAATTTATCCATAATCTCCTTGTAAAAGCAGTGAGTTTGGTGTTGTTGAAAAATGTACAATATTTTTTGCCGAATGGCATATTCTCTAACAGTGTACCAAATTTTTACTGTAACAGCTAAAATTCCATCTTCGCCAATATGCTGTTCAACCAACAATAATGGTAATTCATTAAAAATCAAATTAATGTGTCCAGAGTTGGTAATATTAATAAAGTCTGGCACCTGCTGGGGAATCATCAGTCTAAAAAGGCTTTTACAGTGTCCACAGTAATATATAAAAATATATTCAAATACACAAATAACCACCTAAATCCCAACCCCCCCATCAACCACCAGCAGCCCCCTCTCCACTCTGACTGTATTTAATCAGAATGTCATAGTTTACAGAATAAAATAAACTTACGGAGTGAATCTGGCTGTGTATTTTCTCTGACTGTCTACATCCACGTCTTTATGTCACTTTGATTTCCTTGTGTAAGGAGGAATGTTATGAATGCTGGTAGATCATATTTCTGTCCTTTGATTGGTTACATCGTGTGGAGACAAGTTATAGAACACTGATACAACATTGTAGGGAGAACCAGTTTAGCAGTTATCTGAAAATGGATCTTTCGCGTAGCATACGCGACAACCTGATTTTTTCAAGAATTCCAGAAAACTCATCCAATGACCCCGAAAAACTCATTAAAGAATTCATACAAACATCCCTGAAACTAAAGCCAGACAGTTAAAGAAATAACATTTCACCATATACACTGTTTAGGAGGAAAAAACGCCAACAACAAACGCCCCAGGCCCAACATCGGCAAGTTCAAACATTTCAAACATAAAGAACTTGTTAAAAGCAAAGGAAGGGAGCTGAAAGGAACAAGCTATGGTATCAATGACCAGTTTCCGCGGGAGATTCAAGATGAAAAAAACTGTTTCCAATCAGAAAACTATATGTTGATGGACAGTTATACCATGACAAGGGTGTCACCCCCTGGCTGTTCTAAATTGTATGTAAAAAGAGGCAGCCCACTATGCAATGCTGTATACAATGAGCAAAACACTGCACCCTGTAGCAAAAATCACCCTGAGCTAACCCACTATATGCCCTAACTTAAATCTTGTTCTTATTTGTTTGTTTCTCTGTCATGTCTATGTACTGTTGGAGGGTCAGTGGCCTACGGCAAGAGGACGCAAGTGCATCTGGTGAAGTTGACTGTTTTTTTTCTCTGCAGTTGAAACATAATTTACCGCTGGAATCCAAAATTGAAAGAGCGATTATAATCTGTTTTCTGGTCTGGTTTTGTTAGGTAACGTTAGCCACTGTGCTTTTATCCACATATTTTACCTTTTTTCCATTTTGAAGTCTATTTGTACCTGCTCCGTCCGATCTGTGGCCGCTCAACCCCACTGTCCTGTGGACCAAACCCCGGCGCGGTTAGCTCTGTGGGGCTGGGACCGCTAAACTGAATGCCCGGGTAAAGAAGGCCAACTCCTCCCCATTTTTACGTGGGTTCCAATCTCAGCCTTTTATATTTATTCTCTTTTAATTTATTATATTTATTTTATATTTATTTGTATTTAAATCATGGCTTTGGACTATTTCAATTCTAGTGGACATCGGCAAAGCCATGAAGTGTGTGTCCTGCGAGATGTTTATTGTTGTTCAAGAGGAAGATCTCGTGATGGCATTTCAGTGAAAATAAATGTACTCAGAACTATGAACTGAAAGGTTCTTGCACTGGAGGAGCACATCTCGCTCTTAAAGGCCAATGCACGAATCCAGGAAGCATTTGAGACGACACTCTTAAATGGACAGGCAGAATTAGCTGCCTCGTCCACACAGCTTGGCACTTCATCGGCGGGACTGGCTACTCTCCCATCCAGGAGATCCACCGACAATCTGCCCCCACAGTGACCCACCTTTCTGGCTCTGCCTGCTCCACTCCCTGTGTGCCCAAGGCACAGTGGACCAAGGTCGGGTCCAGACGCCGATCCAGGCGCCTCGCTCTACCCACGCATCCGAGCCTGTGCCTATCAAACTGATTCCAGGCTCTCAGACAGCTGCCTTCCCCACAGTCCCCTCCATCAGACGCGGGCACATCCACCATGGTGATCGGGGACTCCATCGTCAGGGTATGTGGCCTTCTCCGATGGCCTGCGTGGGTCGCTTGGGCCTACGGTCGTCCACTGCTTTCCTGGAGCGCGACTGCTAGACATTAACAAGCAAGTGCCTTCTTCGCTGGCAAACGACGGAAACGTGAGTACCATTGTGACCCATGTTGGTACAAATGACATTGCACTTCGACAGACAGAAACTCTGAAAAAACATTTTAAAACCCTTGTTGACACCCTCCAAGCAAGCGAAAAGAATGTTGTCATGTCTGGTCCAATGCCTCGCTTTAGGCGTGAAATGTTTAGCTGCCTGCTTTCTCTAAACAACTGGCTAAGACTAGTGAAAAACACGGCATATTGTTTTTATTGACAATTGGGACACATTTTGGGAGCAACCTACTTTTTAAAAACATGATGGACTGCATCCGAACCCTAGAGGTGCTTTTATGCTGTCAAGAAACATAGCGAAATGTGTCACAGTCTGACTTTGTCCCACAATAGGAAACGCTATTTTCGATTTTAGCCCCTTTTTACACACGTTTCCGATACAAACGGTTATTTCTGACCGCTGTAGTCAGAGTGCATATTCTGCTGGTCTGCACAACCCACGTAGTGTTAATAGAAGTAACTTGCTGGAAATTCCCCTGTTAAAATTATTCCCTGTGATAACAGTGAGTGCTTCAAAGCAGTTGAGACTTGCATTACTGAATGTAAGATCATTAACAAATAAAACCTTTTTGGTTAGCGATCTGATTGAACAGCATAAACCTGATTTCATCTTTTTAACAGAAACTTGGCTAGGTGCAGATGGGTGTTTTCAAAACAAATATTAACTAGTGAAAAACTTTGAAGATCATTAGTGACTGGTTTTTACAGTTAATTCAACATCAAGTCATGTAGTTATGGAACGCTACACATTTAGTTAAGGAAATTATTGGTTTAGATCAAGATTAAACACTATCGGCAAACTGACGCCAAAAATGAGCCCAAGATGTTGGCTTGTACAGCAAAATGTTTGCTCCATGGTAGGGTGAGAGGCAGGGTTTTGTATCAGCCCAATGGTAAAAACATGATGTATGCATTATTTAGAAATTACAAACAGGCATCATGATTATAGTACCTTCAGGTTTCAATAGATATCTTTCCAAAATTAGTTATCTTTAAAACATTTTAATTAAATTATTTGATCACATTTTTAGGTTAACCAGTAATGACATGTGACACGGGAGCAGGCAGTCCTCCAGGACCCAGGACAGCTCCCCAGTGTGGCTTCACTGGAAGGAAATGTTGCACAAGGAATCCGGGCAGCTGTCCATTGCTGGTTCCGGGAGACAGCCATCTCTCGTTTTGTAATCAGGAGTGGCTGCACAAAGGGAGAAAGCGACCAAGCCTCTCTTTTTTCTCCCTGCAGAATTGGACAGCAGTTTCAGCTCCTGCACCAGTCTGGACTGGGCTTCTGGAGTCCCACAGCCCGCTCCCCGAACCTCTTCAGCCGACAGGAACAGACGGGACCTAATAGAGCTGTAAAGGATGAAGGAAGAACTAACTCATTTTTTCCCCTATGATTTCTAAACCTGTTACAAAAAGCAGAGTGCCAGACTACGCATGTGATCTTTTTTTTTTTTTGGGAGTGTTTGTTTCTCGGCTGGTTTGTCTCAGAGACGGTCAAATGTCACACACCCATACCCGGCAATTGTGACATGACCATTGGTTTGTACACACATCTACTGTATGATACAGTGTATGACCAGATGTATATTGCTGGAAAAGAAATCGGGTGATAGAAAAACAACAACTTGAATGTACAGTACTGTGTAAAAGTCTTAGGCCACCCAAGAAAATGTTTGAAGCTATGTTTAAAGCTATTTATCTGGACAGTGTTTATATGCTTGGAAAAACATAATAACGTTAGAATAAATACAAATAAACATTTAATACAATAAAAAATATGATTTTATTGCATTTTCCAAAAACTTGTTGAGATCTTGTGATATCCTCCTTGAGGAACACACAGTATTAAATTGGTCACCTCAGAGCCCCGACCTCAACATATTTGAAGCTGTATGGGATTACTTGGACAGGGAAAAGAACAAAAAGCAGCCAAAAGTCAAAAGAAGAGTTATGGCAAATCCTGTAAGAAGCTTGGAAGAATTTACCACAGGACTATTTAACAAAAATTACACAACAGTCTACCAAAGCGAATTGCTTCAGTTATGCATTCTAAGGGGGGCCTTGTTTTAAAAGGGAGCTGCTCAGCTGCTGAGTTTCACTTGGAATCACAGTTTCATGCTCATGTCAATTGTGTGATGAGAATTTACTGATCTGGCCAGAAGCTTGCCCACATGTTCCAGCAGGTCTCCAACCTGGGCACCAGGCAAGCTACATGCTATCCGAGACTCCTTTTCATGTGAACACACTAATATACCTCTAATAACCGAATCCCTGACTATGACTAACTCCCTTTTATTGGGGGTTGTGGCCGCCAGGGTGCAGCTCAATTTAGTACCAAATTCGCAAACCAGTTAGTTGTTTAACCAACTAGCTTGGTGGAGGACAAAGTGGAAAGTTCCCTCTCCGTCCCCTAAAAGAAACAAAAGTTATTCCTTGACCCCTTAAAAGGCGGTCGAGATGAACTCCTGGAAAATGGTGGGATACAGAGAAAAACAACACAAATAGTCCTTGAGGCTCATGTGGCTTGACAGACCACCGGAAGGGCATTCTAAGTGTAGGGGTGGGGTGGACCTCATCCCTCCAGATACCAGGGCAGGGCGGGGGATGGAACCAGCAGCTAGGGTCTGGGCCAGCGGCATCCGGCTAACACATGGCAGGGGTGGGGGGTTGACTCTGGGGCAGGTGAGCTCCGGGCAGGTGCCACGAAGTCGGGGAGAAAAGAGGAAAGGTGAAATTATGACTATGATAAATATCACACCGGATCAGGGGAAAGAGTAGAGTGATAACTGTCACGGTTCCACGTATTCATGCCATGTTTTATGTTTCATTCATGTCACGTTTCATTTCATGTTTCTGCCTGCCGTTTTATTACCACTGCCTGTTTAGACCACAAGTTTTTGCCTGCTGTCTTTTGTGCCTTTGCCCCGCTGAGCAGACTTTGGTCTTGACTCCTGCACCAGCTGAGGGTGCATCCACTCCACCCCAAGTCTCCAAGCCTTCTCTTGAGAATGTGCACGAGCTGCTACCCGGTTCCACACTCCCCTCAAGCCGCCTCTACAATGTTTCCAGACCGGAGAGGGAGGCCATGGAGAAATACATTCGGGACTGCCTAGCCAATGGTCTTATTCGTCCCTCTTCTTCACCCGTGGGCGCTGGATTTTTTTTGGTCCAGAAGAAAGACGGCTCTTTGCGTCCCTGCATCAATTACAGAGAACTAAACAACATCACGGTCAAAAACAAGTATCCACTGCCATTGATTGACTCCGCTTTTCACCCCCTGCATGATGCCACCATCTTTTCCAAATTGGATCTATGCAACGCTTATCATCTGGTCCGCATTCGAGAAGGGGACGAATGGAAGACAGCATTCAACACTCCCCTTGGACACGTTGAATATCTTGTCATGCCTTTCGGCCTCACTAACGCACCTGCTGTCTTCCAGACGTTAGTCAATGACATCTTACGAGACTTACTGTGCCGACACGTGTTCGTCTACCTGGATGACATTTTGATCTACTCCACCAGTGTCAAGGAACACGAGTCCCATGTACAGCAGGTTCTCCAAAGACGGTTGGAGAACAAACTGTTTGTTAAAGCGGAGAAATGTGTTTTCCACACGGACACTGTTGAGTTTCTGGGCTTCATCTTGGAGAAGGGACAAATCAGGGCGGATCCCAAGAAGATTCAGGCGGTCACTGACTGGCCCACACCTACTACTCAAAAACATCTTCAACGCTTCTTGGGATTCGCCAACTTTTATCGGAGGTTCATAAGGAACTACAGCCAAGTTGTCTCTCCTCTCACCAAGCTCATGTCCACTGCCATGCCATTTAGATGAAGTTCCGAAGCAGAGGGGGCATTTTATAGGATCAAGAAGCTGTTCTCCTCCACACCTATCCTGGTGCACCCCGATCCTACCCGCCAGTTTGTTGTGGAGACTGATGCTTCCGACTCTGGGGTGGGAGCCGTGCTCTCTCAGGTTTCCTCTTCCGACAATCGTCTTCACCCGTGCGCTTTTTTCTCTGGGAAGCTTTCACCAGCTGAGAGAAATTATGACGTGGGTAACCGAGAACTCCTCGCAGCCAAGTTGGCACTGGAGGAGTGAAGGCATTGGCTGGAGGGGTCCGAAAAACCTTTTGTTGTTTGGACTGATCATAAGAACCTAGCTTACCTTCAGACTGCTAAGAGACTGAATTCTCGCCAAGCTAGGTGGGCGTTGTTCTTTGGAAGATTCAATTTTTCGCTCACCTACCGCCCTGGTTCGAAGAATGTCAAGCCAGATGCCCTGTCCCGGCAGTTTGACACCAGCTCTGAGCGAGAGGCGCCCGAGAACATCCTCCCTTTGTCCTGCACTGTAGCGTCGGTGACGTGGAAAATCGAGGCTGTGATCCAGAGGGCTCTGCGAGGGGAGCCCGATCCCAGGTCCATTCCCGGCAGACGCCTTTACGTTCCCTCAGCTGCTCGGACACAGGTTCTCCAATGGGCTCATTCCTCCCTCATGTCTTGCCATCCCGGTTTCACCCGTACCCTGGCGGTTCATAAAAGAAAGTTCTGGTGGAACTCCATGATTTCTGACACCAGATGCTTCATCAAGGTGTGCACCACCTGCGCCAGGAGCAAGGCCTCCCACCAGGCCCCAGCTGGACTGCTCCAGCCTCTGCCTGTGCCCAGCCGACCTTGGAGCCACATTGGGGTGGATTTCGTCACCGGACTTCCCCCTTCTGAGGGTAACACCACCATCCTCACCGTCGTGGACCGGTTCAGCAAGGCGGCACATTTCATCCCCTGCCCGGATTACCCACTGCCCAAGAGACCGCGGACGTCTTAGTCAAAGAGGTTTTCCGCATCCACGGCATCCCCTCGGACATCGTCTCTGACCGAGGTCCTCAGTTCATCTCACAAGTCTGGAAAGCTATTTGCTCGGCCCTCGGGGCCACTGCTAGCCTCTCGTCCGGTTACCACCCTCAGTCTAATGGTCAGACCGAGAGGGCCAACCAGGATCTAGGAGCGGCGCTTCGTTGTGTTTCTGCCAAGAACCCCACTTCATGGAGCAAGATGCTTACCTGGGTTGAATATGCACACAACGCCCTGCCCTGCGCCGCCACCGGAAAATCTCCATTTGAGATCTCCCTCGGCTACCAGCCACCATTGTTTCCTGACCAAGAAGCAGAGATTGCTGTTCCCTCCCTCGCCACCCACATGCAACGATGTGTCAAGATCTGGAAGGACGCCAGGGCTGCGCTGTTACGCACGGCAGACCGGAATCGTCGTGTCGCAGATCGCCACCGCACACCAGCCCCAGTTTATAAGCCAGGTGACTCCGTCTGGCTTTCCACTAAGGACATCCCGTTACAATCCACTTCCACAAACTACAACCCCGATTCATTGGACCCTTCAAGATTCACAGCATCATCAACCCGTCTTCTGTTAAATTGTCACTACCTGCTTCCCTTAAGATTCATCCTACGTTCCATGTTTCATGTATTAAGCCTGTTTCCACTCACCCCTTTGTCCCCGATCCCCCACCCCTCCTCCCGTATCATTGATAACCACCCTGCATACACAGTCAGGAAACTTTTGGACATTCGCAAGGGGTCGTGGTGTCCAATACCTGGTTGATTGGGAGGGTTATGGCCCAGAGGAGCGTTCCTGGGTCGCCCCCAGTCTCATTTTGGACCCCAGTTTGATCAAGGATTTTCACCGTGACCACCCAGATAAGCTCGCTAGACCGCCAGGAGTCGGTCGTTAAGGGGGGGGTACTGTCACGGTTCCACGTATTCATGCTATGTTTTATGTTTCATTCTTGTCACGTTTCATTTCATGTCATGTCTTGATTCTGTTTTCATGTTACGTTTCTGTTCATAGTTAAGTCATACACTTTTCCATGTTCTTTCCGCAGATCTTGCGTTCATGCTTTCTCTCTCTCTCGCTGTCGCTCACGTTTCCTTATTGTTTCTAACTCCTTGTCTGATTTACTAATTAACTAATTTACTAATGATTAGATAGGTTTATTGTTTCTGCTAGCACGATTGGCAATTTAGTAACTCTAATTGCCAACTGCGTGCTGGAGATTTCTAATTACTAACTCACTAACCATGTGTATTCATGTTTCCGTTCGTTTCTAGTTCATGTCAATTTACTAATCTACTAACGCTAGGTCAGGATAGGATAATTACTAACAACGACTAATTATCTTGTTACCTTGTCATGCTCTCCTCAGCTGTTTTCTGTTTCGCTCTGTTCTCAAGCTAAGTGTCTGCACCTGTCTACACCTCCATATAAGCTCAGTGTTTTTGTCACGTCCTTGCGAAATTGTTGCCTATATCTCTATAGCACCTTTGAGCATTACCCAAGTCTGATTTCTTTGTTACGATCCAAGCCTGTTTTCTGACCATTGTTACTGCCTGCCGTTTTGTTACCACTGCCTGTTTAGACCACGAGTTTTTGCCTGCTGTCTTTTGTGCCTTTGCCCCGCGGAGCAGACTTTGGTCTTGACTCTTGCACCGTCCCTGACTACGAGCCTGCCTACCGTCCTCCTGTACCTCTGCCCCGCTGACAGCTACTCTGGTTTATTTTGATTCTTTGCATGGTTTACCGAGTTCGAGACTGCCTTCTCCTCGGTACTGTATTTTGGTTATTGGCTTGATTTTTCGGTTATCAGACTTTGCTTTTGTTTTGACTACGTCTCCTGAACAATCCTCTAATAAAGCCCTTGCGGGTCTTTATTTTATGTCATTTTGTCTGAGTCGTGCATTTCGGGTCCAACCCTCACGTACCCGTCTCAATTATTCCACAACTGGGGAGTTTAACTCCTGGAAAACGGACACAACAAGAACAGCACATTCAAGACTGAACACATTTTAGAAATAAAATCCGGACTCCGACTTCCGGAGCGCCGTAGAGATGGCTGCCTCGTCGCTAGCTCCCGAGCTAACACGCAGTTTTTTTTTCAACTCTTTCGACTCGGACTCAGGAGTCTTTGTTGGATTAACCCCGTCCATCTCGGGGGCTAATGTACAGTCTTTGGACAATAAGCTGTGCGAGCTACAGGCTCGTATTCAATTCCACCGTGAAACAAGGGACAACTGTATCATCTGCTTAACGGAGACCTGGATGAAGGAGGGGATTACCGACGCAGCCATTGAGCCCACGGGTTTTTCCGCACACCGCGCGGACAGAACAAAGACTCTCTCCGGTCAGGATCGTGGAGGGGGGGTATGTATCATGATCAACAGGTCTTGGTGTAACCCAAGTACATACTCTCAAGTCGTTCTGTTTCCCGGACCTGGAGTATCTGATGTTAATGTGCCGACCATTCTGGCTACCTCGGGAGTTTACAGCGGTTATCGTGACTGTTGTTTACGTCCCCCCACAAGCCAACACGGACATTGCATTGAAGGAACTCTACGGGGTAATTAGCGTGCAGGAGTCGGCCCACCCAGAGGCTGCTTTTATTGTGGCGGGGGACTTCAACAGGGCGAACTTGAAGAAAGTTCTCCCGAAGTTTTACCAACACATAACAGGCAAGACCCGTGGTGAGAAGACGCTGGATAAGATAAGATAAGATAAGATCAACTTTATTTATCCCCATTGGGGAAATTCTGTGTCACACACAAAGCTCCAGTATACACATAGACAATACAGACATAATCACCAATAAGGCAACATATGTTAAACACAACGGCGCCAATATACATTTATATACAAAATAAGATAATAATCTTCTGCTACACCCCCTTCCGCTACACCCCCTTCCGGGGTGGCTACAGGGCCCTCCTCTGCCCACCGTTTGGCAAATCAGACCACCGCTCTATCCAGCTACTCCCTGCTTACAGGCAGAGACTGAAGCAGCAACCAATCACTGCGCGAGAGGTTCAACGCTGGTCGGAAAAATCGGAATCCATGCTACAGGACTGTTTTGACCACACCGACTGGTCCATGTTCAAGGACGCCTCGGACAACAACGTCAGTGAGTACGCGTCCACAGTTTGTGGGTTTATCAAGAAGTGCATGGATGATGTTGTTCCTACTAAATCGGTTCGGATATACCCAAACCAGAAACCGTGGATTAATGGGGATGTTTGCGCTGCACTGCATACGCGTGACGCCGCCTTCAACTGCGGTAGTATGGAGGAGTATAGAAGAGCCCGCTATGACCTCCGCAGGACCATCAACACTGCCAAGCGAGAGCACAGGAGCAGAGTGGAGGAGAAATTTCAGAATCAAGACGTGAGGGGTATGTGGAAGGGGCTACAGACAATCACAGACTTCAGAGGGAGAACCAGCTGTGTAGAGAACTCCTCTACCTCCCTCCCAGCAGAGCTGAACACATTCTTTGCTCGGTTCGATGTGAACGGCAGCCCACGGAGTCAGCGCTGCCTGGGGAAACCAGCCTGCTGAGCATCTCAGAGGCCGATGTGCGCAGAGCCTTTAAGCGGGTGAACATCCGCAAGGCAGCAGGCCCCGATGGCATCCCGGGGCGCGTCCTCAGAGCATGAGCTGACCAATTGGCAGGAGTGTTTGCAGACATCTTCAACCTCTCCCTGTCCCAGGCTGTTGTTCCCGCGGACTTCAAGATGTCCACCATTGTGCCTGTCCCCAAACACCCCAAGGTAACGTGTCTGAACGACTGGAGGCCCGTAGCCCTCACCTCGATCGTCAGTAAATGCTTCGAGAGGTTGGTTAAAGACTTCATTTGTTCCATGTTGCCTGACACACTGGACCCATGGCAATTTGCATATCGTCAGAACAGATCCACTGACGACGCAATTGCCGTGGCACTTCACACCGCCCTTTCTCACCTGGAGAAGAGGAACTCTTATGTGCGAATGCTGTTTGTGGACTATAGCTCAGCGTTCAACACAATAGTTCCTGCCAAGCTCGACACCAAGCTCCGGGGTCTAGGCCTGCACTCCACCATGTGCAGCTGGATACTGGACTTCCTGTCGGGCCGCCGCCAGGTGGTGAGGATGGGCAGCACTACCTCAGAGCCACTGACCCTCAACACAGGAGCCCCCCAGGGATGCGTGTTGAGCCCTCTCCTCTACTCCCTGTACACCCACGATTGCATGGCCATGCATAGCTCCAATGTCATCATCAAGTTTGCTGATGACCACGGTGGTGGGGACTGATCTCCGATGACGACGAGACAGCCTACAGAGAGGTTGGATCACTGACACAGTGGTGCCAGGAGAACAACCTCGCCCTCAACGTCCAGAAGACCAAGGAGCTGATCGTGGACTACAGGAGGCAGAGAGGAGAGCACGCCCCATCTCCATAGACGGGGTTGCAGTAGAGAGGGTCAGCAGCTTCAAGTTCCTCGGTGTGCATATCTCCGAGGACCTCAAATGGACCACACACACCACACACGAGGTGAAAAAGGCCCAACAACGCCTGTACTTCCTCAGGCGTCTGAGGAAATTCAACATGTGCCGCCGCATCCTCCGAACATTCTACACCGGTGCGATCGAGTGTTCTCTCAGGATGCATCACCGTCTGGTATGGGAACTGCACCATACTCGGCGCAGAGCGCTACAGAGGTCGTCTGCGAACGGCCCAGGACATCGTTGGAGGGGAGCTTCCCTCCCTCCAGGACATTTACACCAGGCGGTGTGTGGCAAAGGCCAAGCATCATTAAAGACATTAACCACCCCTGCCACAAACTGTACTCAACTTTACCGTCAGGCAGAAGATACCGTAGTATCAAGTGCCGCGAATAGACTCAGGGACAGCTTCCATAGTCAGGCCATCAGGCTGCTGAACAAGAGCTGATCCTCGTGCTTTTGCACACATAAAAATTGTATTTTGTAATTGTTTTTGTAATTATATTGAGCCAGTATCATTGCACATTCATCTAACTTGCACTATTCTGTAAATTGTATTTTTCCCAGTTAAATTTGTATTTTGCACAGTCTACTTTAAATTGGTACTTATAGTTCTGTCTATAGTCTTGGAATCACTTGCTCAGTTTAAATCTGTATTTTGCATAGGTTAATTCTTGCACTGTTTTTTAGCTAAATTTTTTACTTATGTTTAATGTATACTTATAGTTCAAATTTTGCACTGTCTTTTAGCTTAATTTTTATCTATGTTCTACTTATAGTATATTTATATAGTCTTATAACTGCTGTTTGCTGTCGGGCGTTTCTTGACACAAGAATTTCATTCACCGCATTATACTTGTATAATCTGTGATTTGATAATAAAACTACTTGACTTGACTTGACTTGACTTGACTTGAAAACGCCAAATAGCCTAACGGAAGTCTATGGTCAAAAATGTATCTTGCACACAAATAGACAGCAACCATTTTAGATTCACCTCGTTTGGTCTCATAATACTTTTGGGTAAGCTGAAAATGTTTGAATCAATCGCTGAAATTATATATATATATATATTTTTTTAGTTCAGTATGTGCAGATTAGCCCAATGTTGAGTTAGTAGTAAACCGCCATCAGTCAGGGCGCAATATCCCTGTAAGCGTTTCAAACGATGTAAGGGCGCCCTCTGCTGGGGAGAACGCAGACCTGCAGGCCGTGACTCGCAATGGAGCGCTTCCTCCCGTGCGCCATTATTTGAACACCTGAGAAGCCTCATTTACCTGCAGCATATTATTAAAGGAGAAACCCCCATGGATTTAAACTCAGCTCATTTATCTTTTAAATAATGTCTTTGCATCAGTAAAAGTAGTTTTTTTGGGGCGGCCAATCAAATCCATCAAACATTATAAAAACTGTTTTCTAAACCACTGCGGAAATACGGCATTCTGCTGGACCGGCGTGGTAATATTATTTATTTTTTATTTGATTTAACCAGGAATAGCCCCGCTGAGATTAACAATCTCTTTTTCAAGGGAGGACATCCTGGAGAGGACATTGACTGATTTCATATGGACATTAATTGGTTACACATCTAGAGTTTTCAGTAGAAATGACTCCACGCTATATATATACAGTATATATATACATATAGTTTTATATAAGACAGGCAGCAGCATTCCGTTACAGACACGGTATAAAACAAATGACAAATTACAACATTACAAATATGAAATAGGTTTACATTACATTTACATTTTAAGCATTTAGCAGACGCACTTATCCAGAGCGACTTACAAGATGTGCATTCATACATGGTAAGAACAATCATAGTTCACGCAAGAGAACAGTGCAGTAATACAGCGATAGACATCATTGTAGGACATTACAACATTGACAGGTATGCTACAAGGATGACTGAATAGTGAGTAATTAGTGACACAGAGGCAACATTTAGCGGAAACATTTACAACCTATCACTCCAGCCTCTTAATTCCTGCATCATATAATTAAATTTCATTATTTTTGAATAAATCATGTCTTGCGTGATTGACAGAATATAAATAGCGCCTATATGCCCTTATAGAACATGGGACCGACAAGCGGAAATGACGAACAGCCTACAAACTCATAGCCATCTTAATCCACGACGTTCTGTGGAAATATAGCAACATGTTTTCAAAATTCGGTTTTTATACATTACATTTACATTTACATTTTAAGCATTTAGCAGACGCTCTTATCCAGAGTGACCTACAAGATGTGCATAAATACATGGTAGGAACAATCATAGTTCACACAAGAGATCAGGGCAGTAATACAGCATGTAGACATCATTGCAGGCAGCTGATTACCATACCTATAACACTGGGAAGAAAAAGGTTAGTAATTATTTGTATTAAATGGAGCAAGCAGGGATACATAGTGTTGAGAAAGTAGGCAGTGGTGATGACAATTGGCTAGATATACATGTAACCCCCCTATTATATTGAAGTGGTTCAGTTCAGTTCAATCTTGTGCTTAGTTACGGTCCTATTAAGAGGACTAGACTGATAAAGGTCAGGTGTGGGCGGGATTTCATTATAGTATATCCCGCGAAGCTGGCAGTCATCAGTGGTATTCTGACTGCGAGCAAGTGCCTGAAGCAGTTCCTTTTATTTCAGCCTCGTCATTAAGGTTGCACCATCCCGCCATTTCACTCCTTGATCGGATGTGGAGAACAATCGGCATCCTGCGGAAATCATCCATCCATCGCCCTCTGCGGGTGACCTTGGGAACTGTGAGCCACAAAGTGTTTTCCGGGATTCTAAAGTAAGACTGTTCCAGTTAAGGGCCCCGACGAAAGATTTTCCCGCTTTATTATTTTGTTTATTTGGGAGTTGTGCACAACTGGGGTTGCAGCGCTGCCGAATGGTATTGTGTGGTTCATGTTTGTATTTTCTGATATGTATCTGGTCATTTTGAGTCATATTAATGATGATACATATTGTTGTTCAACATCTACGTTTTTAATTACAATATAATTCCAGAAACGGAAAGCGTCTTGTGCCTCGTCTTGATTAAATCACAAACACACAGTCCTCTCATATTATATCTGACCCTGAGGTTAAATTATATTCGTATCAAAGAAGGGTTACACACAGAATTCATTTGTACAGTTGTAAAACATTTCCTTTTAAAAGTTTGCGTTTCCAACTAACAAATAAAAAGAAGGACATTCAGATATACAACAGTTCAACAATACAATTCACATGGACAGGGGAATGAAATAACTCACTTAAATAAATAAAAATACTTCTTAGAGCAAGTTATTCTACTTTCAGACTGTTATCTAACCTCAGCTTTTTAAATTATTTTTAATTATTTGTTTTCAGATTTTATCCCGTTTTTCTCCCATTTTGGTAGCCAATTACTCCCGCTATTCTTAGTTCAATCCCCTCCCTCGGAGTTCGCTGCTGTATCCCTGTGACCGGCAGTGACAAAGGCGAAGTATCATCTCCTCCGAGATGGCATTTGTCATGCTGTTGACCATAACTCCAGAGCCACTTCTGTGCGCAACGAGCTCATATCGGCTTCCCTCCCCCCTCCCTGGGGCAGACAGCCAATTGCCGCCCCCGGTGGCACTCTCGACCAGAGACGACTCTGTGGTCAGCGCTCACCTGCTCTGACGCGATTGGATGGTGAGCTTACCTGAACTGATGTGATTGGACGGTGTGCTCACCTACTCTGACGTGATTGGACGGTGTGCTCACCTGCGATTCGACGGTGTGCACGCTTGTAACTCAGAGGTTGCAGGTTCGATTCCCAGGTGGGGCACTGCTGTTGTACCCTTGAGCTAAAGGTACTTAACCTGAATTGCTTCAGTAAAATATCCAGCTGTATAAATGGATTGTATGTAAAGAAATGTAAACTGTGTAAGTCGCTCTGGATAAGAGCGTCTGCTAAATGACAGAGTCATGCATGCGCACAGCTACCTTCGCCCTGTAGCAGAGCGTGGGTTCGAGCCTTTCGGACGGGAGGGGACTCACCAGGGCCATGCACAGACATTCAGGGGCTCAAGCAAAAAAAAGGGCACTCACCCCACCGACATGCACTATTCCCACCCCGATGTTGATAAGATTCTACATCAGCAGTCCTACTCTGACATGCTTGATACAAAGCCCCCTGAATTTGGGGTTTCAAAACTTCCTTCTGTTTTCATGTTCTGTATCATTTTGTTACACTGCATATATTTTATTAATGAGACATATGGTACAACTAGGCGGCACGGTGGTGCAGTGGATAGCACTGTCGCCTCACAGTAACAAGGTCCCGGGTTCGAATCCCGGCCGGAGCCTTTCTGTGGAGTTTGCATGTTCTCCCGTGTCGCGTGGTTTCCTCCGGTACTCCGGTTTCTCCCACAGTCAAAGACATGCACGTTAGGGTAATAGGAGAGTCTAAATTGCCCTGTAGGTATGAGTGTGTGAGTGAATGGTGTATGTAGTGCCCTGCGATGGATTGGCGACCTGTCCAGGGTGTATTCCTGCCTCTCGCCCCAATGCATGCTGGGATAGGCTCCAGCCCCCGCGACCCTGACCAGGAATAAGCGGCTGAAGATGAGATGAGATAAGAGATATGGTACAACTACTGAACTACAGTTTGATTTTAGTAACATGCTGTTGAGCATCACACAGAGGAAAATAAACCAGTATTATATTATATTCAAAAATGCACGCACGCACATACACACACTACTTAAACACAGTCTTATATATTTGTTACATCTATGCATATGGCTGAAAAACTGATCCAGGGTCAGGGAGGTGAGAAGTATTTTGCCTTTCATTGGAGACGAATCATTCATCATTTGCCTCTTCTAGCAGTGTTTATGCTGCTTATTTTCCAATCAAAATGGATTGATTGATTTATTGATTTAAACTTGTATTTTAACAGGGAAATACACTGCTACATGCCCAAACAATAATACACTTTAAACATCACGTTTTAGAAAATCTATAAAGAAAAGGGGATGACTACACTAAACTAGCAAAACTATGGAAAACGTAAGTACCTACTTCAGAAATTAATTGCATGTTTGTAAGTTGTCCTGCATGACGGAGATAACGTCGTTTAATGATAATTAGACTAGCTTACTTGCTCGCCGAAGCACTGAGCTAATGACGAAAATTACAGCGTGAAGGTGGTAAGTCCTGCGGACCTGCTTCATAGGTTTTTAACGGATATATAACATAAAAAGTAGTGTTGTTTAATTGTGGTTTCATAATTAAAACAGTGCCTCCTGAGTGATATCATTCACCTTAACCGAAATGTAACCGAACTGGGACTGGGGATGCGGTGCCTTTCATGGCAAATTGTATTCGGAATGTCGAAGATGCGACGTTGATTTATTCATTGAGACAAAAAATTTGGAAGGCGGGGGTGGGTTGGTTGGAGGCGGAGTACTTTTAAATTGATAAGGTGTATTTTTCGTGGATGATAGGCCTACTACCATACATTTCCATCTTTATATTTTACATGACATTACATTACATTACATTACAGGCATTTGGCAGACGCTCTTATCCAGAGCGACGTACGACAAAGTGTTAACCGTAATCAAGAACAGTTTGGCTGAGGCCACACCCAGAGGGAAGTACAATTCCAGGTGCTAGGAGCAAACTACATAGTTAAACTAGGACCCTGTAGGTAAATCTGTTAGCCACAATTCAAAGCAGCAATAAGCTAACCGTGTGGAAAATACTGTCAAAATATACCTAAGCCTAATACAGTACATAAACAAGCAGACAAGAGTGTACTAAACAGCTACGTCCCTAAGTTTACATAACCGGACTACAGGAGAGGTGCACTGAAGAGGTGAAAAATGTAAAATGTAAAAATGTATTTAAAAATATGCCCGTTTAAAACGAAAATAAATCTATTTGTCACATCCCTAATAACAAGGGAACGCTGCCTTAATCAGTTGGCTACCTTTCTAGCCCAAGTAGTTGGCTTGCTACATTACTTAGCCAGCTAGCAAACTTATTCCCAGTCAGATAGAAAGCTAATCAAATGGATTGGTGGCGATGCGGCTCACGGTTGCTTGTCTATTTGTTCACATGTGCAGTGGACTGGTAAGATTGCCTGTTCCAGCAGCACTCCAGTGGCAGGAACAGGCAAGAGCCAGTGTACTTACAGGTGACTGACAAAATAAAGGAAATGGTAAATTGAGTAAATAAGGGATACAAAGTATATGATAAAAGGTGCTAAGATTAATTAAGGTGTTAATATCCCATCAGGTGTAGGGTCATGTATAAAAATGCTGGGTAAGACCAGTTGCCCATTATTTTGGCTACCATGGCTAGAAGACATCTTAGAGACTTTGAAAGAGGGGCCATTGTTGGGGCACGTTTGCCAGGAGCTTCAGTGATGAAGACTTGCTTCACGTTTCACGAGGAACAGTGGCTAAGGTGATGTTGGCATGGAACTCCGAGGGAAAGACATCAACTAGCAGCAACTGTGGTTGAAAGCACAAACTCCTCGATCATGACGTCAGTGCATCGGTTTGAGATGCAAGGCAAAACAGACCAGCAACTCTGAATCAGTTATACAGTGCTGTGAAAAAGTATTTGCCCCCCTCGTGATTTCCTCTATTTTTGCATATTTGTCACACTGAATGGTTTCAGATCTTCATACAAAATGTAATATTACCAGAGTACCAGAGTAAACACAAAATAGTTTTTAAATGATTATTTCATTTATTGAAGGAAAAAAGTTATCCAGCACCCATATCACCCATGTGAAAGAGTAATTGCCCCCCTGAACTTAATAACTGGTTTGTGCCACTTTTAACAGCAACAACCGCAACCAAACGCTTCCTATAATTGAAGATCAGTCTTTCACATTGCTGTGGAGGAATTTTGGCCCACTCTTCTTTGCAGAATTGCTGTAATTCAGCGACATTGGAGGGTTGTCAAGCATGAACTGCTAGTTTAACATCCTGCCACAGCATCTCGATGGGGTTCAAGTCAGGACTTTGACTAGGCCACTCCAAAACCTTAATTTTGTTTCTTTTGGGCCATTCTGAGGTGGACCTGCTCTTGTGTTTTGGGTCATTGTCCTGCTGCATAACCCAATTACGCTTCAGCTTCAGATCACGGACTGATGACCGGACATTCTCCTTCAGAATTTTCTGGTAGAGAGCAGAATTCATGGTTCCTTCAATGATGGCAAGTCCTCCAGGCCCTGAGGCAGCAAAGCATCCCCACACCATCACACTACCACCACCACGTTTGACTGTTGGTATGATGTTCTTATTGTAAAATGCTGTGTTTGCTTTAGATGTTGTCCTGAGTTTTGTTTTGTGACTTCCTGGATGAGTTGTCGCTGAGCCCTTGGAGAAATTTTGGTAGGCCGGCCACTCCTGGGAAGATTCACCACTGTTCCAAGTTTTCTCCATTTGGAGATAATGGCTCTCACTGTGGTTAGTTGGAGTCCCAGAGCCTTAGAAATGGTTTTGTAACCCTTTTTAGACTGATATATCTCAACATATCTTTTTTTCCTCATCTCTTCTGGAATTTCTTTTGATCGCGCAATGGTGTGCTGCTTGTTGAGACCTTGTAGCCTACTGCACATTGATGGCAAGGTTGTATATCAGTCATGTTTACATTCAACAGGGCTGGCAGTAATTAACAGGGCTGGCAAATTTAATCCAATTATCAATTACATTTGGAATTGATTGATTAGTAACTAAGGGGCAGTTTGGGCCAGTTTGTTTTGGATAACTTTTTTCCTTCAATAAATGAAATGATAATTTAAAAGCTGTATTTTGTGTTTACTCAGGTTCTCCTTGTCTTATATTAGATTTTGTATGAAGATCTGAAACCATTCAGTTTGACAAATATGCAAAAATAGAGGAAATCAGGAGGGGGGCAAATACTTTTTCACGGCACTGTAGACTGCAAATATCAATCTAAGGCATGAGCCAGTGAGGCAGTTGTCTACTTAGCAGTGGAAAAAAGGCATATGGTTGGATGAGTCATCCGTCACCCTGATCTCAACAAGCGGATGAGTGCTTATGTGGCGCTCGCCAAAAGGCCCGAGTGCTTGTTTCCCACAGTGAAGGGTTCTGGTGGCTCTTATGGTGAGGGGTGTGTTTTCCTGGCATGGTTTAGGTCCATTCAACCCCTTAGAGGGGGGTGGTAATGGGGATGAAAGCCAACATTTTTGAATATGATTACACCCATTTCAGTGGTCATTTGGGAGATATCTTGCATAGGAAGTGGGCACCTAGCATGAAAATAACCCCCCACCCCGCCCCAAAAATGAAATCTGCATTATATGCAATGGTGTGGTGGACCTCTGAGGCCTACTGTTGTAAAATTGCAACATCTATTTGAAACTGTGTAGTAGTACCTATTCCTGACTGAATTTAGACAAAACTACATATTCCAACACCCCAGACTCTAACATTGCAACATTTTTGGCGGGAAAATCTTAACACTGTAAGACATACCACATGCCAAGTGCAAACAAGATGGCTCTCTCTTCTGGAACAATTTCAACAATTTTCCAAAGTAAGCATTTGACCTGAAGTAATTAATACTCTCCTATTATAGTGCATAGTACCCTCATCTAATTTTTCACACAAGTCCTGATAATAATGAATAATGGATTTTTTCAATTTGAAATGAAAATGTTATTGTTAACAAAGTATTCCAAATGAATTGAAAGTCTTTATACACTAGTATTAGCAGACAACAAGACTAGTGAGGGCATATAAATGGTGGAATAGCCTGAAAACTTTTTTTTTTGTGTTATTTTTTTAATAATAAGGGGTGGGGGGTTATTTTTGAGATAGTTAGTTTTGGTGTCAAAATTCATGTATTGATAGTGTT